>PVIR01002271.1:0-51979 GCA_004026965.1 Petromus typicus | reverse complement strand
ACCGGAACCACTGAGCTAACTCCCCGGCCCCTGCCTCTGCCTCTTAAGTGCTGGGATTATAGGTCTGAGCCACCATGCCTGGCATGAACATATGTTTTTAGATGAAGAAATAGAAGCAACAAAGAAACACATGAAAAATGTTCATTATCACTGGTCATTTGAGAGATGCAAATGAAAACAACACTGAGATTTCATCTTACTCCAGAAAGAATGGCTGCTATCAGAAACTGACCAATCACAAATTCTGGTGAGGCTTATGTTTATAGAGGAAAGAAGAGGTTGCAGTTACTTAATAAATTAAATAAGACAGAAATAAAACACCAACCTGCCACATCTTTCCTTTGATGATGAATGGCTAGGTAACTCACCCAAGGTCACAGCTGGTAAGACCTGAGTTAAGATGGAGGCTGAGGTGAGCAGACTGTAGTCTGCTCTCACCTTTACAAGACATTGACCCCTCTTAATGTAGGCTGTGTGAGGGCAGGGGTCAGATCTGTGTTTGTCTTGTGAGTACCGCATTCTTTACAAAATTAAACATGGAGCCCAGCATGCTAGTGGATGCTACGTATTTCCTCCCAGAACACAACTCCAAGCTCTGCCCCAAGTGCAGATGAAGAATCATTGATATCCTGGATCTTCAGACAGACCTCCAGGGCATTTTTATAAGACCAAGTATTGGAAAACTAAGCAGCATTTAAAAGTCTTAAACCACCTATATACCTTCACAGGATTGGAATCCACCATTCTGTATTTAGCTACAAATAAGCATGGAAGGTACAACCTGTTCCCTGGAACTCTGTTATGTTTTTAACTCCTGCAGACCATAGTGCAATGAACAGAAAACTACACCTGCACTACCTCCCCTGGGCAGAAAGTTACATCCGTGGTGCAAGGAGGCTTGGGTACACAGGCACCATGGCAGACTGACTGCTCTGACTCCACACAGGGACACAGTGTCAGCTTCCACCCTCAGTCCCAGGTCCTCTGTTATCCCAGCAGTCCTGCCTGTCTCCAGTCTTCAGAGTGAAGACAAGTGAAGATACTTAGGTTGTCCAGGGGAAATGCCATCCTCCTTCAGCTGCACAACTGAATTAACAACCCGAATCTGATTTCTGGGGAGACTGACAGAACATCTCCCATGAAGGTGCAGATTAAGGCAACCCCCAAAGGCAGTTCTGCCAGGAAGGCCCACAGCCAGGGAAAATTTCCTTGCTTCTGCCCACCACCCTCCCTGGCACCCACTTCTCTGTCCTCTTCTTCCCAAGTCTTGAGAAAAGCAGTAACTGTCAAGTGTCAGCCTTCAGTTGATGGAGTGAGCATCTGCTCTGCCACTGACAGGAAAGAAGCTCATTAGAAGAAGGGGCCAGCTGAGCCAGATGAGAGTATCAGTTAGCTCTGCAGTGCTGCTTAACTCTCTGACACTGAGAGTCAAGTTGAGATGCAAGTTTTTTCTTTATCATTACAAGGGTTGCCCCACTACGTAACTGTTTAAATTTGAAAATGTACTGCATTAAAAGACACATTGTCATCAATCCCCTCTAAGTCACACACATTACAGAGCGGCTCCTCCACCTTACCACTGGACCTGGCACCACGGGGTTTCTGGGACTTCCTCCGACCAGAATGACGATGAAGGTTCATGTACTGCACTGATTTAGGAATCAGAGCAGCCAGGACCGTGCAAGTAAAGCTGCGAAAGACTCCCTGAGCTGCTTCAGAAAGTGGCATGAACAATGGCATGGGTCTGTTTGAAGCAAGGATAGGAACTTTGAGGGAGAAAAACAGAGATGTGGATTTTACAATAATACACTTTTAAAAAATGTGAATGTGGCTATTTTTCAGTTCCACCTCAGCCTCTTTTTCTGTCAAACCCAGCCTTCTTGGGTCCCTTCAATGGACCTCTCCTGAGCAGCCTGCAGCTAGATGGCTGACAGCATGTTAGACCCAATTTAAAGAGTGGATACGCCCTTTCCAGACAGTTTCTCACCCCAACAATCCTCACCACAACCTTCAGCAAAGCCCTCCGGAGTGGACGTGTGGCCTCCCTACAAGAGCCGGATCAGAGCAAGTCTGCAGAGCTTGCCCTCTCCGGACCTGGCCCAAGCAACAGGTGGATGGTGAACACTGACAATAGCAGCAAGAAGCTCTGAAACCCATGGTGTGAGGGCGAGAGAGTGGAGCCCTGTGCAGGGAACTAGCGGTGCTAGGCCACATCTCCACAGTGGCTGTGAAGACCCATCTTCGTGAGGAGGACTTGAGGAAAAACACTGAGAACAGGCCAGAAGTGAGAGTGCAGGCTTGGGAGCCCATCCTAAGAGACAGGGATGCTGCCTGCTTCCTTGGACCTTGGAGAGGCCCAGGAGAGGAGCTGGAGATCCATCTGGTAGCCCCTTGGGTATGAGTCCTCTGATGACTTCAGCTTCTGCCGCCATTGTGACTGCTGGGTCTCTTGGATTAAGAAACACATAGAGAAGTGGCTCCAGACTCTTCAGCCACAGAAATGAGGTGATAAGGCTCTGCTGAGTTGTGGGGTGACTTGTTACACAGCATTACAGAACTGATGTAATTGTCTCTGTGTTTTGACTCAAAAG
Organism: Petromus typicus; assembly: GCA_004026965.1. Classification (NCBI taxonomy): domain Eukaryota; kingdom Metazoa; phylum Chordata; class Mammalia; order Rodentia; family Petromuridae; genus Petromus; species Petromus typicus. The sequence continues at coordinate 49,388 of PVIR01002271.1, read as the reverse complement.
ACAGGACTATCATCTCCAGACCAGAGCTTAAGCTGAAGTCTAGGACTGTCTCACTACTCCAGAGCTGCAACCTCAGAATAAGGGTGGGTGGGGGAGGGTCCCGTTCAGCTGTCTGCTGTGCTCACAGAGTGAGTGAAATACCTGTGAAATACCTGTGACTGATGAAGAAACTGAGATCCAGTCAGGAGCAACTATGGTGCTTCACAAGGTTCTTATGTCTGTCTCACCCCTGATTTTAGAGCTGATGCTCAAAATACCAAACTACCTCCACCTGGAAAAGCCATTCGTTTTCTTCCAGCTAAGCATGGCGATACCTGTAATTCTAGAGCTCTGGGAGGCTGAGGCAGGAGGTTCCCAAGTTTTATGTCCTATCTGGATAATTTTGCAGATTAGTGAGACTATGTTTCCAAACAAAAAATGAAAAAAGTTGAGGAGAGAGCTCAATGTGAACATCCTGACTTCAAACTGCAATACCACAAAAAGAAGTCTGTCTTGTGAAATTCTTTACCTTTGTATTCTGTCAAATTCGTAGACTTCCAGAGAGAAGGGGAAAGCCTGAGTTCAAAAACTTGACTCCAAAACTGAAATCCAGATGTTATCTTTCTCTCTTACTCCTTCTTTCTCTCTCTCTCTCTCTCTCTCTCTCTCTCTCTCTCTCTCTCTCTCTCTCTTTCCCTCTCCCTCTCTCAATCTCATATCAGGCAGCAGTTTGTGATGCTCTGTGTGGCTCAATTGAAGAAATCCTAAATATTGTCTTAAGGAGCTCACTAACAAGTCATTTTAAACCTCACAAGAGAATTCCAGGAAAGAGGAAGAGGTGTATGTCAATGAGCTTATGTGCGAGACCGGGCGGGTGGGCCAGCAGCACACACATGCGAGGCGAAGGGGATGATCACTTGGTTTATGCTGTTGCAGTGCAATGAACTTCCTGTAATTCTTGAAGGCCAATCCAGTTTTTCTCTCCTTTTTTAAACTTCTTTTTACTTTGTCAGAATTATACTTTAATTAGTGTAACATTTAAATTAGCGAATGGAATCTTAATTAGTGGAAGAAATAGGCTTTTGTTGGAGTGGTAACTCAAACAAATAAATCCACTTCCTCTTTCTAGAGTCGTTTGCTCATGGTGCATTTAATAGCCTAGTGTAACATAAACAATCCAAGGGAGAGATAAGTAATTAAATCTAAGCATATACTGGCCACCTCCCAGCTCCAAGACCCGCTCTCTCTGTCTCTGAGCCCGCTCTCTTCATACCACCCTCTAAGAACAAAGACAGGGACCCCTGGAGACTTCTCGGTGATGATGTCAAATTTCTGCTCTATAGTTGGTAGATTCAAAATAGTATTTCAAGTTCCCTCACTTCTGTTTTCCCCCTGAGATGAGCTCTCTGCTTTTGCTGGGGAAAGAAAGAGCCAGATATCCACCTGAAACAACCCCATTTCCAGACGCCCATATTCCTCAACTCTGCTCCTGCCCCTTTCAATTGGTCACAGGGTGACAGGGAAACCTCATCAGCAATAGCAACTGGAACATCAGTAGCAGGCAGCAGACCCTAGGCAGGTTCCCTGGCCCTGAGGTACTCCTTGGAGGCACCTCCTGGTCCTACCCACCTACCCATCTCTGATGAGCAAAGTGGGTGGGTGGGAGGAAGGGCCTGTTTGTAGACTAGTCTGACAACAGCTGCCTTGAATTCAGATACCTGGCTGTTCTTGTGAGCTCTCTGCACCATATTCCATTCAAATGTTCTTCAAACACACAGCCAGGATTTCTGTGATGATTCCTAAGAGAGAACTATTCTTTGTATAGACTTGGAGTAGGATCCTGGCACAGGCTGAGTGTGTCCCTGCTGGGAGGGCCTCCTTCACTACTCTCTACCCATCCTGCACTCCGAGTGCCTGCACAGGACTGGCAGACTGTCAACTATATGCAGAGGCAAGACCTTACATGAGGGCACTGGGTAGAAAGCCTTCCAATCAGAGAGGGAGTGGTAACTGGAAATTGGCTGCTTGGCACCTGTGCCCTGATTGTGAACTGCATGTCTGTGGGTCACAGGTCCCTGGTCACACTGCCTTCATCTGTGACAGATGCCCCTAGGGCACCGCATCTTCTTCTGAACTGGTTCTCCTGGGAGAAGTCCCTGATAGACTCACCATATCTGGGAGCCTAAGAAGTTAATCCACACCTCTAAGCCATTAGCTTGCTTGATTGCTTCCTTCACTCAATGTGTATATTTATCCTCTAAATATTTACTCAGTGCTTGTCATATCACAGGCATCCCCCAAAGAGGGAATGAAGTGTGGGCAAGACAGACAACAGCTCTGTTCCCCCAGCTTGTGATGCTAATGAAGTCAGACAAGACAGACACCTGACTCGATCATCTGCAGTGCTGAGTGCTCCGCACAGAACTGGAGATGGGAGGTGGGATGGTTCCAAAAGGACGTGTGTGGGAAGATCAGCAGAGCCAAGTCCAACTTTTGGTGGCCATCTGAGCCTTTTGAAGGGAGAGGGACTGCATGTGCAGAGATGTCAGCAGGAACCAGCTCCAGATGTTGGGCTGAATAACAGTGCAATGGTTACAGAAGTAGCATGAGGATGGAGATATTTGCAAGAGACAGATCCTCTTGGGCCTCAGAGTCTGTCTCTGGTTTTCATCTGAGTTCCAAGGGAAGCACTGTAAACACTATACCTTCAAGTGTTATTGCCGACTTGGCATGATAGGCCACTTTGACTCCCACAAGAGATGGCTCCTTGTAAATAACTTACACAACTACGGTAATTGCATTTATAACTGTAGGGGTCACATCCCAACAAAGGCTAGAAGGAGTCAGTTTGTAGAGCACACAGACATATATGCAGGGCCGTTCTCACATAGGTCAATTCCCCACTTATTTCATTTTGAGTAAGGATGGAGAGTGTATCATCTTGAGGAGGCTGAAGGACAAAGCTGGTGCTCACTCACATTCCTGGCACTTGGGAAGATAATTTCCTGGACAGAGCAACTGTAACAGGGGATTCAAAATGCTCTTTCTTTCATTTTAGCCAATTCCAATGTCTCAGAACATGTGTCTGTCTTCTTCTCTGACTGATAACACCACCTTAATTAAGTTATCATAAGATGATAGTTTTTCTCCAGATTATGAGACTAAATTCAGTGATATCCATTAATTACCTTGAAAAGAGACATATCATAAATGAATTTTCATTGAAGACTTATTGTGTGCTAAGCCTGGTCAGACGTACTGACTTTCATCTGGTCTTCATATCAAGAATTCACAGCCTACTCTTTGTCATCCACATGTCACAAGTGAAGAAACTGAGGCACAAAGAATGTGAAGGTCATGTAGTTCACAATAAGCATCAGAGGCAAGAAATGAAAGCCCTGCCATTCTGTCCTGAGTCTTTGACCCCAGATACTCTGCAGTCTACCTGTTGAGCAGACTCTGCAGGGATGACCTTATGCAAAGTGTACATGATTGCCAAAATTCTACACTTCATGATAAAAATCCCACAGCCCATCTGAAACTCTCAGTCCCCAAATGCAGTTACCTATGTGTGCTAGACTCCACCATAGCTTGAAATTGCCCTGAGTGGCAGATAGATGAGCAGGCCTTTCCAAGGCTGCACATCTACTGTGGGGTGCAGCAAGAATGTAGAGTGGAATAGGATCGCAGCTCAGCCATGACGGTGAACCAGCCACCATGGCCTCCTTCAGCTCTTGTTCCCTTATAGATGACACTCAGAGAAAACTCATCTCCTGAGGTTTTTGTCAGGATAAAAAAATAATAATAATAATCCTTGTCTTTAGTGTAATACCTGAATAAAACAAATGTTCAGATAATAATTAATATTACTGTTACTGTTGATATCATTGTATATTGTATGTCAAGAGGTTGGTGACAGATTTTTCTTGAGGCTTGGCTACTATAGTACAATAAATGATCACTAAGGACAGACGCTCCTTGAATTCAAGGACTGCCAGAGAACTTCCCTGAACCCATCTTCTGTGCCCAGCTGGGAGCATCAAGGATGTAGAGCCCAGGTCTCTGTGATCTCAGGAACCTCTCAAGTGTTTAGCACATGGTAAATGTGCAATCAGAACTGTTACTGGTTGACAGTGAATGAGAATAACTTCCTCTGATAGCAACCAAGCCACGTCTGCCTGATGGATTGAAGGCCCATTGAGAAGGAAGGTGAGACCAAACTGAAGTCACCCCCAGAATGCTCTTTCTTTTTAAAGTTTGGCACAAGAACATCTGCAAGCATTCTTCCTTTAAAAGAGGCATAAGAAGATCTCAATGGCTGAATACACCTGAGCAAGCCAAGCCAGGGGTTATTGAGTCAAAGCATTGCTATCATTTCTGATAGGATTCCATAATCTTGGAAATGATGACTGTAACATCTGGGCACTGGTCCAACTTGCAGAGGCAGCTGCAAATCTGAAGGACACTAGGTATCCACATCTGGGTGGAGAGCATCACTGTGAAAACCAGCTTGGATACAGCCTCGAGGAAGGTAACTATCAGGGAAGCTGGTAACCCTTCTTTGATGAAGACAAGATTTCCTGGAAGAGATAGAACTTTATGGAGCCTCTGATAGAGTGCGGAGGCTTAATGTGATTGGAAGAAGTCTTCTCAACTGTTCGATGCAATTTAGAAATGGGCCGGGACCAAAACAAAGAGACTAAACAAAAGAAGCCTCTCTGTGTTCCTCCCCCCAATAATCCCTGTGAATAAGCCAGTGGAAGAAAAAGCTTTTCCAACTACAAGCCCCCTCAGTTCCACTCTGGCCAGGCAACTGCAGACAGCAATAAAACTTTAATGGTTCCCAGTGGGTCGATTCGGAAAGAAGGAAAGTGCTATAAATCTCGCCTGATGCTTATGTGCAGCTTAAAAACAAACGGCTCCAATCACACTTAGCAGAGCCAGCCAATTTCCACAGCATGTGGATGTAACAGAGGAAGATTTACCCACCTGCATGACTTGGTAGAAGGAGAAGTTGAGGGAGAGACAAGGAAGCAAAGGTCAGGTGCAGAATGAATGTCAACGACTCGGCAATGGATGGTCAAACCTAGAGATGTGGTGTGCACCCGGAAGCCCTGCTGAGTGGGACATGCAGCCAAGATCCACCATGCTGTGTGTGTATTGGGGATGTATGCCTGCAGACACAGCTCTGGCTGCACGATGACTTAGTGACACTGGCCTACAGCCCCCAGGGAGACCTCCCTGCCCCTTCAGATCTGCTGTCATTGTACGTGGTCACTCCTTGAGTCCAGAACCCCTGGTAAGCTCAGAACTTTGTCAGTAGCTCCTCCTCCTCAAGGAGCCCCAGGGACATTTGAACTGGAAGTATTAGGAGGCATCAGAACTTGACCTTCTAGTTCCACCTATACCTTAGCCACTCAGTCCTTAGCCCTAGTTCTCATCTATTGGAGTGCTCTGCCAGTCACAGAAAACCCCTCCAAAGGTGATAGGAAGAATTCCAGGATTTCAGGTGGCTGGAAGTTTGTTGGTGAAGGTAATAAATAAGTCCAGAAGTTTCAGGATGCATTGCAATGCACTCTCAGAAATGCAGAGCCATATCACTACTAACAACAGCAGTACAATTGAGGTGTCAAGCTTTTCCTGGGTCTTGATGCCAATGGCCTTTTAAATGCATTATACACCTGACACTCATACAATGTGAGAGCTAGACTTTCTTCTCTGAGACACAAAGAATTTCAGTATTTTGCCCAAAGTTATCTAAATCAAAAGAGAAACATAGAAACAGAATTGGGAGAATTAGATTTTAACACCCATGCTGTCATTAAATTATGATGGATAAAGGGGAAAATAAAAACTAATTTTCTTTTCAAATTACACACAAAAATTTATTCCTACTTGGTATTTACCCTATGACAGACACAGTATAAAACACTTTAAATGAATGAATGTATTTAGTTTTCACAAAAGTTCTAAACAGAACATATATATAGCTGAGGAAGTCAAGGGTTGAGTGAGCTACTTAGAGAAGCTCACAGACTGGATTTAGAGTCAGGTGCAGGAGTAAGTGGATCTCTCCAGTTCTAGAAACCACACTGAGGAATCTGCATCTCACTGCCATGTAAATTCCAATGGCACCGCTACAATCTCTGATTCCAACTACCAGCTATGAGAGGCAAGAACTGAGAGCCCAGCTCTGGCAGCCTTGACAGTGTGTATAAAGGAGCTTCATTTCTACTTCCTTAAAAAAAGCTGATAGTGGAGCATTTCTTGTCAACTGAAGAGTAATGATAACTGGTGCTTGTGTCCAAGCAGTTGGTAACCATTCTGAGGTCATTTTGAAGTGAGCATGAGCGGAGTCAGTGTGAAAGTGTAGATGATCTGTCCCAGGTGGGTCAATGTCCCCCATGCCAAAGGCCAATGTTTCTGTGATGCTTCATTTTACCTCACCCAGGGATGTGGCATCATCAATACTCAAAGATTTCATTTATCTGTAATTTGCATTCTTAAATGCAACTTTATAGCTGAATTATTCAACAAGAATAGATTTTACTTTTTTTATAACTGAAAGATGAATAGATTAACATGCAAGCAAAGATACAGGACAAAATCATGACTGGTAGGTTTGTACCTTGCCTACCCCATGTACACCACGTCTTTAAGGAGAAGTCAAAACCGAGCTCACCTGGAGGGAGAGAGAGAGAGGAGCTATTCCAGGTACATGAGTGGAGGAGATAACACTTGGGGGAGGCATTTGGCTCTGAGTTTGTCCTAGCTAAAGCAAAGGGAAAGGACACTGGCGTATGTCGTCTGTTCTCTAAAAACAGAAAGCATACAAATTCATCAGTCAAGACAGCATTTTCCTTGGAACCAAACTTAAGTAGAAATTTACTGTGAGAGATAGTGTAGAGCTGCAATCACTACAATTTATAAAAAGGACTTTGAGTGACATAGTGGAAAAATACTTTCCACCCATTTTTATAAAAGATACAGAAACGCTGCTCAATTACCAGGAGTTGTATTGATCCCTTGTAAAGGTAGAGGCATTACATTAAATCCTGATGCAGCAAAGGCATTTATTCAAGGAAGATGATGCTATTTACTCATCATCAGTATGGCATGTTTTGTGAAATGTTTTCCTGGTGGCAGTGATGGATCTGGCTTTATCCGATCCCAGGCTGTCACCTAGTCCTTTGTGTTCCAAGAACAGACTCCAGGAGAAGCCTGTCTCATCTGCTCCACTGAGACAAAGCTGATTGCTGATGGGGAGAAGGAACCCAGGAAACATGGACCCCTAATAAATTACACTGCTGGCACAAAACAAACCTCCTTCAGAGCAAGTGCAGCTCACTATGCTAACAGTCTCAAGCTTTGTCTCTGATTTTCAGCTTCAAATGAGTCTCCATGATGTCCTCAAACTGCTCAGAGTGACCTTTTCAGAGACAAGCTCCCTTGTTAGGTGCATATGTCACCATAACCTCGACGCTTAGAACATGAGAACTCTAATAGCAAATGTGACTGTAGGCTCCTGACACAAAGTGTGTCTGTCCTGATTAGACTCTGACCTCAAGTCATGGCTGATTATTACTAAGATGATGTTTCTCTATCCTTTCTGGAGGAAATATAAGCACCTTTTGCTAATGCTGTGTATGTTCTTTCTCTTTATCCAAAGGGAGAGCAAGAGTACAAGTATCTTAGGGAAAAGACCCCTGATGGGATGGAAAGATGAAATTTGCAAAACAAGTTTTTGACAACCTAAATGTATCTGTTGCCTCATTCTGAGACACATTAAGGCAAATTAAACCTTTTTTCAGGTTCTTGCCAGATATTTCCCACCAGACCTCCTCCCACCACATCCATTGCTATGGACTGCAGCATCCAACAGTGTTTTCTCATCCTCTGAGGACAGCCCGTCTCCTCACCAAACTCGTTTCCAACAGCTGTTTTATCAGTGTAAACCAGAAACCAACATGTTATGTGCATTCTACAGGACTTTAATTTGTTTAACTTACTACAGCCAAAGAAGATTCCCTTTCATACAAAAATGAAAACAAAAACACACCTGATTCATGCAAATACAAATAGAAACCTCTGGGAAGAGGACAGACCAGGAAGTCCACCTGTGCTGAAACCTGTTTTATAGCTTGGAATCTTAACATTTATTGCATAATTCTTTACCTCTTTTTGATACTCACAATAATTTTTGGAGTGATTTTTAAAAATCCTTTCCCATAGTAGAAAGAAATTCGAGAAAGAAATGATAATATAAAGTAGAGAACAAAATAAGAAATTATACGTGTTTAATTTTTGAATATTTTTCAGCAGGAACTAGTCATTTCTGCCATTTCTACTGATCACAAAAGATAGCTTTGGGGCTTAAGTATAAAACAGCTCTAGGTTTGGACTCATTTTTCCCCCTTACTAATGTTACTTTGGGCAGTTTGCTCAACTTCTTTGAGATTCAGTGACTTTATGACTAAATGGGAAGAACTCACTAATCTGCCTAGTGAAGTACAGGATATGGATACATCAGCTTGCCTTAGATGCCAACAGCCATCCTCCCATTGCCTTCACCAGAACTTTCCCCTGTTCCAGCCTCAGTGCACCAGCAGACCGAGCCCACTACTGCCACCCACACTGTGCTCTCCAGCTCCTCAGAATTCCAGAAGTCTGGTGCACAGAACACACACACCACCCAACACTCTCATTCTCCTGATGAAAAGACTTGAGGAGCTAGAAACAAGGGCCTATTAGCTCCACCTTATCCACAAATTTGATATCATAGAATGGCAGCATCTCCCCAAATAGCCAAGGCAGAGCATCTCTAGACCATGGGATTTCTCCTTCATATCATATTTTGACTTGTCTTCTCTTTTATTCAATTTCCAAAACTTAACCATATTGTGAAAGCATATACATACATATATATTTATTGACTGAACAAAAGGCTTCTATGCATTTATCTGCTCAGACATGCACAGGGCTGGTCCATATTCCACTTGACAAACTTTCCTATGGACTAAGAATGGAAAAGCTGGTCCAGATAAAGCTAAAAAGCCTTCTATCATCTGTAAAGACATCAAAGCTCTGCACTTTGAGGAGTTCTTGCTCTGAACTATTTTTAGAGCTATTCATTAGGCTGCATGGGCTCCTTCTCAGGATTTCTTCAGCTTCCTGACCCACACATTGCAAAAGCCCAGTGGGGGACAAATGATACCTTCTCACTTAGCTTCAGGTGAGGGAGTGACTGATGCAAATTTGTAGAAAGTTTGCGTTGGACATGACTTCCACTGCCATAGGTAACCCCAGGGCATCTCCACCAACATGAATCTGTCAAAGGAGATAGTTTACTCAGCCTTCAAAAGCCATTTACAAGCTAAGTAACCCTTTGAAGATGGCCTTTGCCCCTTCTGCTAAATTATTAGACAATAAAAGGCCTGATAGTATTTGGCATTCTTCTGCTGTGTTCCACTCTTCCAAGAGCTTTCATAGGAATGATCTCATTTTCCTTTAAAAAGAACCCTTACAGTTCTGGAGTTGGGTGGAGGCAGCTGTTGCATGATAATGGGAATATAATTAATGCCACTGTCTTAGTTACTTCTCTTTTGTTGCTCAGACAAGATACCCAACACCCAAAGTTAAAGGGGGAAAGGTTTATTTAGCTCACAGTTCCTAGAGATTGTAGTCTAGAGTCGGCTGGCTCCAAGGTAGGGTGACACAGCAGAGGGGGATTGCAGAAGGGAAATAGTTCATGGCAAGAAGAAAATGGCAAAGAAAGTAAGAGCTAAGACAAGATTTGTTCTGTCCTGTATAATGTATCTATGCTACTGGGATTAGGGCAGTGCCGGAACAGTCAATGGACTATTTTACTAATCACTCACCCTTAATCCTAGTTCCCAGAATTCTAACACTGTACCATGAATCAATCACAAGCTAGATTCAGCCACCTCCGATAAAGCCCTGAAAAAACCCTTTGAGGGGACACCTAGACACAAACTATAATATTTAAATATGATGAAAGTGGTAAATTTTACATTGTTTATATTTTATAAAATAAAATAAAATGAACATTGTGGGAAACAGAAAATGTATATATTAGGCAGACAGTACAGCTAAGAGCAGCTTCCAGTTCTTAGTAAGGCACTCTTGCCAAGGAATGATGGGCACTCGGGCTCTGCTACAGCCTTGCGCAGGAGGCCTGGCTTCAGGGGCCACCACATAAGTACTAAGCTCCAAGAGTGCTTCAAGCCAAGCATAGTCTAGTCTCATCTTCTGAGTGTGCCACACCCTGAAAGAAAAATTATATCTCTCACCGAACACAGCGACTGTTCCATCCCACACTCAACTTCCCTCACGTTACAGATTTCAGCACCCAAAGAAAAGGTTACTCATAAATAAGGTTTGCTTTGGGAAGTAAAGATCCAACTGTCCACACCAGCAATGTCAATTTCACATTGAAATACTAACTAAAAAATAAATACCAAGAGGCCTTAAAGTCAGAGCCCAACTTATTTTAAATATCAGACAATTCAATCACACTCTGAGTTTAGTAGGTAAAGCAGACGTGGTGTGAGAGCAAAATAAAATAATTGATGTGAATGTATACAGACTTCCAAACAAGATAAGAATCAAAGATCCCATTCTTCAGACCACTAGAAAGAGACAGAAAATGAATAATTCAAAAGGGCAAGAAATCCATATGTATTTTCTGTAAAAACAACTGAGCTTTGTACAACATTTTATAATTTGTGGAATTCTCACACATACTATCTCATTTGACTTTTACAAGAAGCACATAGAATAAGCTAATATTATGATGATGATGCTCCCTGTGTAATGAAGGAAGCAGACATTGAGCTTTTGCATTTTTGCTGAGGGTCCCAGTTGGAGTATGGTAGAGGGGGACCCCATACCAGGTCTGCTATTTGATATTAACATTCTCCGTGCAACCTGGACATTAATAGCACTGGTTTCATTAAGTCTGAGGTTAGAGAGATTCTCTCCAAATGACAACAGACTATCACAAATAAAAGAAAAAAGGACATGCGAGTACTTGGGAAGGTATCTAATTTCCCCTTGGCCCACCCATCATTTCTTTATCACCATTCCCCATTAAAAATACTTCTTCCTTTTCAGATTTGTCCTTTCTAGCCTTTGGTGAGTAGGGAAATAGTTCAGTGTGAAATTTTCAAAGACCACCTCTGGGAAGTCCACTGAAGCTGGAGACAATACTCACAGCAGTGTGCTCTCAGCACCACAGTTAAGAGGATTCTGTAAGACAGGAAGAGCTGATTGTCAATCTCTAAAATCATCTGGGCCATGAGCCAGTCAAGCAGCATGCACTCTGTGAAGATGAAGATTCCTGAAACAGGAATAAGTAAGTCATGAGGACTTTAATAGCTCAGCGCTGACATCTGGAGAAGGCAGACAACTGTACTATGCCTGGAGACGGCTGGTCTCCCACAATCCTACTGCTTTGTATCTTGGATTTTGTCTCTTTGAAATAACCAAAAGGAACTGTCCCATGCACCATAAAAAATATAGACCTTTGCTGAAATCACAGAAGTCACCAGATCTTCCAGGGCTTGGCAAGATGGTGAGATGAAGAGAGGATGCAGTCAAAGTTGGAGGTAGCAGACATCACTGGTCTTGCTGGGACCAGGTTCAACTGTGGTTCTGACCTAGAAGGCAGGTGCAGAAACTCTGAGCCCCAACAAAACCTATTGGTGACACCTTAGTTGTCTACCTCAGGTAAAAGAAGAGCTGGCACTATCATGAGGAATCAACCATGGGTGCTGACCTCTCTCCTCTTCCCAAGCAGATGTGCAGCCTGAACTCAGGAAACCTTTAAATGTAGGCTCTTGCTTGAAGCTTTCTTCCCATTTTCTTTCTCAGACTCTATGGCAATTGTTTTCTTTCTTTCATGCCCTACTCCAAGATCTCTGAAGGTAAGAGGTGACTAATTTGAAAGCAGTAGTTAAAAGCCCTGGAGTCAGATTGCCAAGGGATAGAAATGCATCCATTACTCACTGTGTGACCTAGGGCAATGTCTGAATCTCACTAGGCATGCTTTATCCCCTATGAAATGGACTCAGTGTCAATGGTTATCAAAAAGGTCTGAGATTATTTACTAAGCATATTTCCTGGCACATAAGAGGACTTCACAAAATGTTAATGGTAGTTGTGTTCTTTTTCTGCCTTATTTACCTTTATATCCCACTTCCAGCACAATGCCAGGCACACAGGAGGCTGTTTAATTAATGTTTAAGAATTAATCTTGTCTTGTGAAACCAAGACAAACATATATGATTAAATGTATACTGATTTGCTTAAATCCAATTTTTAAGCCTTAGAGTTTTAAGCATCATTGAAGAAATTCTTAGGGGAATAGGATGGGATCAGCTTATCTAGGAAGCTGAATTGGACCAAGTGAACCAAGGACAGGTCCTCCTAGGTGATTCACCTCTCCTAACAACCTCATTTCTAAAGTACTACATTTTTAAAGGTAATTGATATATACTGTCACACTAGTTACACATCATATTATGACTGAAAGAAAATTAACAAGATGAACTGGACAGATATAGGCCCTTTATTCAATTTCAAATAATTGATGCATCCAGTAGGAGGATAACATCCATTTTCACAAAAACTGTTCTATAGTTCTGTAATCACATTAATGATCCTATGACATATTTCATTTGACTCAACAAATAATTGTTGACCAAGATCATCTACTTCTGAGAATTCTCCTAGGCATTAGGTAGAATGAAGACACAGGACACAGTTACTCAGACTGTGAATCAACACAAAATAAGTAGCTTTAAAGAACAAATATTTATTCGCTCACAGTTTCTGAGGCTCAAAGTTCATTTGTTGACAGTGATAATTCTTTCTGGAAGTTCCAAAGGAAAATTTGTTCCAGGTATCTGTGTGGCTTCTGGCAGTTGCCCACACATTCCCCACCCCCTTGGTCTATAGACACACCACTCTGCTCCCTGCCTGTCTTGCCTTAATCTCTTCTCTGTGCTGCACATCCAAGTGTTTACGTCTTCTTCCCTGTCTATGTCTCTGCATCCAAATGTCAATCTTCTGATGGGGACAATGGTCACTAAATAAGCACCTACTCTAATCTATTTTAGCCTCATCTTAACTTGATTAGCTTGATTTTCAAATCAGGTCACACTTGCCAGTCTGGAAAGTTAGATTTGAACATATCTTTTTCAGGGACACATTTCAACCCACAATTGTACCCTTCAAGATTATAAGAAAAATGATCACTTATGTAACACCCTGCGCTAGGCATGTCTCCAACTCAAGTGTTACTCATTACTCACATAATCCTCACCACAGTCCTGTGAAGTAAGTATTACAATCATCCTACTCACTTCATACATAGCTTTGGCTAAAGAGAAAGCAGCTTTCCCTGGCCAGGCTCCTGCCTGCTAGTATACCCTGCCTCTTGCAGCTTGTAAATGAGAAGAATAATAGTCTTAGCAGAATCCCAGAGAGCAACAGGAGACCAGGGCAGGTTGAAACCACCCTACCTGGGGGCACTTGAACTAGGCTTTTATTTCATTCAACTCAAAGGTGACCAAACACTGCCAAGTGCCAAAATCAGTATCGATTTGGAGTTTTCAAATTTTGAAAAATAAATACTAAGGCAAAGCTCTGCTTTAGCAAATGTTTATTCTAGAGAAGAATAATAAGATACAAGTAGACAATAGCTATATAATGTATTAATGTGAATTATAAACATAGGCTGAAGTTATAGGAATCATAACCTGGAATGGAACTTGGTATTTTCAAGTCTCCTTACGCTTGTATGTCTTTGCTTCAGTCAAATTACAAATACCTTGAGAGAGTCCTCCACTTCAAGAAAGATTTTGCAGGGCTTCCTACAGAGAGGGTACTAAGTAAAAATGCCTATTATAAATGCTGGCTTAACTATAGATGTAAAAATGAAGACAGAATGTGAATCTTGTCTCCCCAAGACTGACTCCCCAGTTAGTTGACACCCTCAGCTGGGAGTAACTAGCACGACCTGTGGGTGTTGCACACAGAGACACAATGTTCCCTTTCCAGAGTTTCAGATGCTCAACAGAGTTCTCCACAAACCTGTTTCCTGTGAGCGTGTGGGATGAGTTTCGGGGCCCATGAAACACCAGCAGACGCTGTCTGGCAGCACAGGCCTTGGGATTGCAGCGCCTTCTCTCTGCCCACGCTTTTTCTTTTGCTTTAACGTTCCTTATTGATCTACATGCTTTCCTTCTGTCCTTGTCTGCTTTTGGATTTTTCCTCTCCACAACATGGGATGAGGGAAGAATCCAGGAAAGAGTGCCCTCAGCCTGAAGACCTAGCAATTCCTGGGCTTCATGCACACCAGCTCAGCACTGTTTGCAGCCTCCTGGCTCAGCTGTGTTCCTCTCTGAGTCAGGTTCCAGTTCCTGTGGAAGCAGAGCTTCCATAGTCGTTCCTGAGCGAGATAAGAGCATCTGTCCACACACTCTTGGGGTCTTTGCAAGACCAAATCACATCAATCACAGCCCCAATAAGAGATCTGGTTTCTGGTCTTCCAGACTAATGAATGCTCTCCTTTTTAACAAGTCTTTACCTCCAGACTCAATCTACCACTGGACCAGAGTTCCATATCCAGGAGGAAAGCTCTCAGAGGGGCAGCCAAGGCTACCTGACCCAAGCATCTTTAAAGCATGATTTCCACTGGCCACGATCTGGAAAGAAATCCTTTCTTCTGTCAGGGCTCTGCCTTCAGTTCCTTCCTATTGCACTTCTGCTTAAACCTTGCCTTGCTTCCACTTATATAATAGGTCCGCTGGGGAGGGACTGTGTCTAATTGCATGTTGTTTGCACTGCCTGGCATATTATAGTCCTCCATAAACACGTTATTATGATTATTGCTACGATTGATCATAACAATAAGTGCAACTCAGTGCACATTTCTCTAAACTTCAGGCTGCTCAGAAAGCCAAAAACATATACACAGTCCCCTGGATATCCCTAAGACCTGTGGGTAAGGACTTAAATTTAAGGGGTTTATGTCAGAGCTGTAGCTCCAAACCTATGGAGATTGGAGGATAATTATCTCCTATCCTCAGAGGGGGATGAATATGAAGCTATTCTCTTTCCATGCAGAAATGGAGAATCAGAACTAGAAAGATTCAAACAGATAAAAGAGAAATTGTATTATGCCATAGTTTTTTTTTTTCCACAGACAGCAATGACCACAGCTAAGGCTGACCCAGTGGCAAAAAACCTGTTCAAGCAATGATAAGAAAAATCATTTACTGGGCACATTAATTTAAGCTGTGGAAGCCAAGCTTTCCCTGTTGCCCATTGGACAAATGCTGTCAGGTTATGCTGTGAGCTGTTCCAATGAGATGTAATAATTGAATTTGTTTTCATTTAATTTAAAGGACCTTTAATTAAAAGGCAGGCCTGTGTGTGCAGAGAGATAAAGCTGGGCACATGGAGACTGGGGGTAATGTGGGTGCTGATACATTTACAATAATTAATTGTAAATTCTGAGGTCAGAGAATGGCATTATCTTTGTGACATCAGCACTGAGGGCTGGTGTCCACCTAGAACAGGCTTGGGACTGGTGGAAAACATATGCTTTAATGAAAGTTTGCAACCTTCACTGCAATTACCAAAGAGTGTGGAGGTTAATTTGCAAAGTCCAATGATCAGAACAGTACATATGCAAGTGATCACCCAATGGGAGACAACCTGAAAAGCCAAGTTTTCCAACCATGATTACCCAAACCTCACTTTTGGAAATGAGGCGGAACCTACCTTATTCATCTCTGGACTACTTAGAAAGAAATATATTTCTCCACTCCAGGGCTGAAGTTAACGCCATTCACCTGGCATTCAAAATCATCCTAACACATCTTTGAATGATGAGCTCACTTGGAGAATGAGCTACAGAAAAAACTCTAGAAAATTCTGTGAGCTCTTAAGACATCAACATCTAGAGTTAGGATCAGAATACAAAGTTTGAATTAATGCCCAACATTAATCTCCAGAGTTTGGATTAGAACATTAACTAGAGTCATCAATCTTCAGGTTTAGTTGTATTTCATGATATAAAGTAATAAAGTAAAGATTTGCCCTTACACGTGAATTTTCCACTCTGAAAAATGACATCCCATTAGATGCACATTTTGTGCTTGAGAGGCCTTTACTGTGAAAATGCATCCTACCACGCAGTGGCAGAGCTTCTTTCCAGCCCTCCGCAAGGGGTGGACAGATGCGATCACAGTCCCTTCATCACCAACATGTTTGGGGATCCTCAGCTGGTTTTCCCACTGCAAGAGCAGGGTTGCCAGCTGATACCAATGTGCACAAGTGTCTGTGCCCAGAGGTATTTCAGGAAGTCTGTCACTTTCAGCTTCTTTTTTCCCAGGGCTATAATTGCTCCCCAGAGAAAAGGAGGTTTCTAAAGTCGGTGACTTTCCCCAGAGAAGAAGAAAGTGGACTAGTTCCAAAAGGGTACAACAGGACTGCCTGGGGCACTTTTAAAGCTGTACAAGCTTTCACCTTTCCCCAGACATCCTGAACCAGGATCTCAAGGGATTGAGACCAGGGAATTCACAATAGCCATCAGCTCTGAGATGCCAGACTACACAAACTCCAAGCCCTCACTCACATCTGAAGTCATATTCCTCTGGGCCACACTGCTGGCAGGTGAACACTACGTGCCTAGCATTTACAACCTTAGAATGTGAACATAGGATCTGAAGACAGGAAACTTTAGTTTGATCACATCTCAGACCAGCGAATAATCTTTGCTATAGTTTTGCCAACCATTATCAGTCCTCTGGCGATGACTTGCTTTATACCCACTTAGCTGCCAGCATTCTGGAGCCCCTAGCACACCAGGAAGAGAGAAGCAGACACTGAGCAAATGCCAGGAAGGGGAAGGGGAAGAATGTGGATTACCATGGGGAGCAGGACACGAGGCAAGACAGACACAAAAGCTGTGCTGCCGAGGAAAATGGCAGCCAGCCACACTCAGCTCCAACAGTGCGGTTTCTGACCCTGGAATCCTAGATTATGTCACAGAAACACTTCCCACTTCTCACTCTAGGGCCCTTTGGTGGCTAAGTGCTGAATTTAGAAAACTTGACAGAGTAAATAATGATGTGATTAGAAGACAGTTTTTAAAAATCTTTGGAGCTAGGTATAAAAAGCTGATATTGCCAATGAGAATGTCTCCCGCATAAACAGAAACTAAAAGTATCTCATCCCTCAGTGGAAATGGAACATACAAGCAACATCAACAAAATCTCCTTTAACAACAGCTCTGAACATCATAATTGCTACTACTGAGCTTCTATTATATGACAGATACTAGAAGTATTTTAGTTTTGTTTTATTCTTAGATTTTTCTGCCAACCATAAAAGATATTGCTATCTATAATTTATAGCTGATAAAATTGAAACTTAGATAATTGCTCAAGGAGTCAAAGATAGTAGAGTACCAGTTTTGAAGATGAAGAATTTAGTTGCTGGAGCTGATGGCTTAATCTATCAGTAATCAAGTCATAGCCTAATGTCTCCTAGGCCATAGGCCTAGTGCTAAGAACTACAGAGCAAAAGATTAAAAACTGACTAAAGTCTCTACCTGGTGGATCTGATAGTTTGATCTGAGAACCAGACAACCAGAAAACCCCATGACATGTGATAAAGTCCCACCAGAAGGAGAGGCCCCGTGTCTCTGAAACCACTAGCTGGGATGCAGCTACATACAAAAAACAAGCTGAGGACAGACACAGGAAAGATGCACTGGGAAGAGATGGAAGTGGACAAAATGGAGCTGGCGGACAGCGCTTGCCAAGCCTCAAGAATGAACTGAGAGAGAGCAGCAGAGCTCAGAACCCTGAAGCAGCCTTCTCTGAGTGATGCACACCTATACCCAGGTGCAACAAGACACACACACACACACACACACACACACACACACACACACACACACACACACACACATTACAGCTTCTGAGGTCTCCTGGTGACAGCAGCAAGGCCAACACTGCCCACCTGGGAACACAAGTGTGGGCCAACCTCAAGACCCCATGCCCATCTCCCAGGGCCTGGAGGTTGGCTAAAGCCCACCCTGTATTCCTAACATTCCAATCTCCCTTGGGCCTTGAAGAACAGCCTCTGCCCTGACATGTGCTATGTCTCCACACTCACCTAGTTTCTAGGAACCAGGCCTTACCATGTTTTTTTCTCCAGGTTGTAATTGCTCCCTTGAGAAGCCTTGCTCTGCCTTGCAAAGCACGCTTTACTTTTCCTTTCTTTTTGGGTTTATTTCAAACCTGGTTTAGAAGTTGTAAGGTTTTTGTTGCTTTCTTTCTTTCTTTCTTTCTTTCTTTCTTTCTTTCTCTTTTTTTCTTTTCTTTTTTTGAGTGAAAGCATACGTTAAGGAAAAAAACATTTCATTCCCATCGGCTCTCTTGATGTTGCTTGGAGACAAAGCAAGCAGCAGCAAGTCTCTAAATGGGCTTTAAAGAAGAAATATATTTTAAATAAAACCCTAAAGCAGAAAACATCACTTGGCGGCATGTTGTGCATTCTGATTCTCTTCCTGCTGGTACAAGGAAAGGCTTTCCTGTGGAAAAGGTAATTTAAAAGAGCCACACTGAATTCTTAGGAATACCAAGGACTATCCATCCAAATGGCCTGTGTGGAGAAGCAAGTGTTGAGCCCAAATGTGGTTCCAAAAAGTTATCCAGGTAGCTTTCATCTTTCCCCAAGCATCCTCACATTTGGCTCTCCTTTGGCTAGAACTATGGCTGGATGGAATCCTTCTGCATTAACTTTCCATTGCTGTGACCAAACACCTGAGGATAACAATTTAAAACATGAAAGGTTTATCTTGGCTCATGGTTTCAGTATTTTAATCCATGGATCCCTAAATCCTTTGCCTTTAGACTTATGGAGAGGCAGGAAAGTCATGTCAGGAGGGTGTGGTCAAAGAAGGCTGCTCAATTAATGTCACCAGGGAGCAGAGAAATGTAGACTCAGATGGGACGGTACCAGGGACCATATATGGCACCCACTGCCATGACCCCTGACCCATCCCCTTCATTAGGGCCCTTCTCTTGTTTCATCTCCTCCCAGCGATGATGTCAAATTGTGATCTCATCAGTGGAGCAATCGCTGATGAAGTTAGAATCCTTATGAGCCCAACGGCTAAAAATCAAGTTTCAACACAGCGAGCCTTCAGGGTGAGGTGTCTTATATAACAATCACTGCGCTCTCCCTGGATGCTGAGGAACTGGTGGATAGCAGAGAGCAAGGGATGAAGACAAAGTCAAGGCAGGAGGGACTTGAGCAAAGATATTAGGGTCCCAAACCTGCATGGAAGCCACAGGTGCTGAGCTGTCAAGGAACCACAGTAATCCTTCTCTGAGCTTTCCTTTGGAAGCATCGTTGAGCATGGCAGAACAGACTTGGAATACATTCCCCAAAGGCAGGTAGCCAGGCCAAAGGAGGAAGGTTGCAGGGAGAGGGGTGGGAAAAGAACCACAGATGGAGTCCAGTTCACTTTAGGGATGAGCTTCTTCCCTGGAATCACACACAGTACTCAATTCTGGGTCCTGCTGCTATTCAGTTTTAGATGTGCTTCTGATTTCTTTCCTCAGTACAACTCAGATTTATCAAAGATATTAGTTCATGTTACTATCACAAAAAGCCTGGAACTAGGTAGACAGGGCAGACACAGTGTTACTCATTCAACTCATTGATGAATAAGGGCCACTCCAGCCTACGCTATGACTGGAAAACTCCTAATCTCCAGATTTCTCTATAATTCTGGGATATACATGCTGGGAAACAATGGGAAGGCACACCTCTGCTGTTCACATCTAGATAGACATCACAAATGAGAGAAATCAAGGAAAGAAATGACTTTCCTTCATGTATTGTCTGCTAGAACACTAACAATTTCTTAACCTGAGCAGCTCACTTTGGAGCTGCTCTTTATTGATCCCTTCTCCAAACTTATCTTTCTACTCCTGTGATACCCACGGTCCTCGTGCACACACACAGAATGCTCACCAGTGCTGATCTGAAGAGAACCAAAAGGAGCCACTCTCCACAAACACATGCAGGAAGAGGAGACCCACATAGGTAAGGAGTACAGTCCCTGGAACTATTCAAGTCCAAAGAACTAGGGCTGAGAATTTAGCTCAAGCGGTACTGTGCTGAACAAAATAAAGCAAAGCAAAGCAAAACAAAACAAAACAAAAAACACAAAGAGCTGCTACCATCCTCAGACTGAGGCATAAATGGTTCCAGGAACAGTGAACTACAGAAAACTATTGGAAAGGCCCACCAGGAGCAGCTGTGGTCTTTTGCTGGAGAATGTAATCATTCCATAGTGAGCCTAGAGGAATAGATCACAAGAATAAATATCCATACCGTATCTTCTTTCTGCAAACTTTCAACCCTTCTCTCCATTGGTCAAACACACATCTGCTGTCGTGAGCACAACAGGCCAGGAGCTAATCTCAGAGCACTTGAGAGGCAGATATGGAGGACACCAGTAGGACCTTCATCCTCAGCAACTTGGCATGGGATTCTTACACACTGTACTACCTAGACTTTTTGAGACTTACTTTGAGACTTATGTTCTATAGGGACAAGTTGTCCCATTACCTCAGTCCAGCCTAGAGGACAGGATGAAACCTAGCATGCTTTCTTCCCTCCCACTCTCAGAGTTTCCCAGTTTAGGCTGATGCTTGTGTCTCCTAGCTGTTTCAGCCTTGGTTTTAGAAAAGATGAAAAAGGAGATGAGGTCAAAAAGGAAGGGTGGCATCACCAAGGAAGGGAAGAGCCTCTCCTCACTGGGTGACTATGGTGCATAACACAGGACATTCCAAAGTTACATGGTAATTTGGCTTGCTCTTCAGAATGCCACAAGCTGCATCACTGTAAGACTCAACTTCTCTTCCTTCACGTAAGGAATTCCGTGAGGCTCCCTTTGAGTGGATAGCTTCCACAGATACCAAGGACTGACTCAAAAACATCACCACACTGGCAAGGTGGCAACCCTGAGTCACAGGCCTTCAGCAGACAGCAGGGTCTTGAGTGAAAAGGACACAGGATGGGTGAGCTTTGAGGGGAGCAGGAGGAGAGGAAGGGTGGTGAGGCCTGTAGAAAAGATGAGGTTATGAAGTGAGGTATAGCTCCATAAGACATTGTCAGCAGCCCTGATGCCCTGCAGAAAGCCTGGAGACCCAGGAGAGGGAAGAGCTTGTTCAAAGTATGGAGAAGAGAATACTGAAGTCAAAATCTGCTTCTTCCTAGATTGGCCAGTCCCAAGTAGGAAGAAAACAAAATGGCCCACTCCACTCCATCACAGCCTAGTCTTTACCTGGTAGAAAACTGGTAAGTTTTTGCCTGACCCTCTCTTTGGTCTCTTTCACCTTAACTCCAAGCCAAGGGACGTAACCAAGATGAGAGCAAACTTTCTGCTGCTAGAACTATGTTTAAGTAAAGTTTAATTAAAACCTTCGAGAGTTATTGTGCCTGTCAGGGTGTGAAAGGGAAGCTAATAAAATTCCTTTCATCCATTCCACCTGGTGGGCCCAGGACACACCGCTGGAAGGAGTCCATCAGGGGAAGCAAGAGCCTCTTCTCACCCTCTATAGCTATTTAAGGAAGTGTGCTACTCAGAAACATGGCAGGCTTCTGGTGACAGACATACAACATTTTGTATTTTTTTGCATGTTTTCCCTTGAGAGTCACTACAGCCACCCTGTACAGGTCCTCTGCTCCCTCTCATCCACATGAGCACAGGGCGAGCAAGTCAGACCATCACTGATCACTGGCGAGAGAGTCAGGCCTATGATAGCACCTCACCCCTACAGGAAAGAATACATATGTATGTATATATTAATATCTATTTACAAAAATATGTATACATATACCTATGTTTTACTATATATTTTAGTCTACTTTGTTTAGTATATGATTTTTATCTAGGCCAAAATGACCTTTTAAAGATCTACTAAAATTACCCTGGTGGCTTTCTTGAATTGCACACTATTTCTTGAAATTCAGAAGTGCTGAATGGGAACAGAGAAATGCATTTTGAGAAGTCCTTAATACCGCTGCCTCAGCTTGTGTTGTCAATTCTTCCCTTCATACATCAAACGCAGATCCAGTTAGGGTGTTGTTAGTCGTAGACATATATCTTGGTACTAAAGTATTATGGTAACAAAAACAAATCAGAAATTACTTTCTCACAGTAACCTATGCTGTACAGAAGCCTCCAAGTCAGCCTAGCCCCAAGCATTTAGAAATGCATCGAAACCTGCAGGCTTTCAAATGAAAACAATTCTCAGGCTTTGACAGCTCCCCATGAAACTAGTTAACAGCCTGGATTCACCAGTCCCAGCCTCCTGGCTCTGCCTTGCCTCATCAGCATAGTGATTTGAACAGACTGTGCCATTTCAAAGCATTTCTCTTCTTCTCTTCCACCCAGGGTTCCCTGCACCTTCTACCCCCAGCTGGCAGTGATGTCCTGACCTTGGAGAATCTGGGATTCTAGAAACGCAGACACACACTCAGGACCCAGCATGACAGAAGTTGCTAGAAATGATCAGAAGACAAAGAGAAAAGTTGGTGACCAACATGGTCTACTTGCCTGTTAAAATCCTTACTCAAAAACTCAGTTCAACAAAACAATGAGAAGAACAACAGAGAATGGAGGGTAAGGAGAACCTGGGGCTGTGCTTTTCAGACTTGAACATCTGTGTGAATAGCATGGCGATCTTGCCAAAATTCAGATTTTTGGCAAGAGGGTCTAGGTTTTTAATATTTCTAACCACTCTGAGTAGTGAAGATTTAGAGAACAATGACCTAAATAGCAAAAGAGTGTTATAGTCAGTGAGGACTGGCAGGCTACCTGTCACCTGTTAACCACAGAGCAGTCCCCTTAAAGATGTTTGTCAATGATCCCTAGGCCCTATGAGTGTGTTCCCTTACAGTTTTGGATTTTGCCACTGTGGACAAGGGTGTGGACCTTGAGAAAGAAAAACTGCCCCACATTATTCACCCAGTGTAATCATATGAACCCTTAAAATCAAAGAATGTATCCTGGCCACAAGTATTACCTTTGCCTTGATATTTTATTCTGATCATAATCACACCAAGCACCTCCTACATTTTTTCCATGATTCAAACATCCTGACAAGAATGGCAGTGCCAGGGTAACTTCCCATGCTTAGTTGCTCCATTTCTCTCTGTGAATATTGCCTTCGCTTTATTTAACTAAACTAGCTCAACTAACTCTGATTCACCACTCAAGATGGAAATAAACATGCAGAAGGTGAGCTCCGGTGAAGTGAGCACCAAAGGGCATGTGGAGGCCTTGAGCTAAACCATGTCCCTAAATTCTACATGTGTGAAAGGTGACTGGATGTGGGATGTATAGTTCACTTCCTGTTGGAGGTAGGTCCTTTGGAGCTGACCCAGAAGGGAATCTCATTTCTTCCAGTTGCTGCCCTGGCTATTTTCTGGCTGTCATGAGACCGAGCAGCTCTTCTCTGACCAGGCCCTTCCACCATAATGTTCTGCATTTGAATCTGTAAACTATGGAATGAACCTTCTGCCAAAATAAACCTCTCCTCCTTGAGGGTGTAAGTGTCAGCTGCTTTGTCCCTGAGTGAGAAGTGACTAATGCAAGATATGAGGCAAGAAACAAGTCATCCTGCAAATACATTTGCCAGGGACATGGGGAGACCTTGACAGACTGGAAAGCAGCCTTGCTTCCTCAGAGGGATGAAGGCCTAATAGGGCTTCAATCATCAGACCAGGTTCAGCAAGGCCTAAGATGTGGGTCCTGCTCCCAAATCCTAGTGCTTCAAGGGTCCTTCTCATGGTTACTACTGTAATCCTCGGCTTCACTCTGCTTCTATTACTGATCTATCCATTAGTTCTCTAGGGCTGTCGTAATACATTTGATGTGCAGGGAACTTTAAGAACAGGAATTATTTACAGGAAAGCTGGAAGTCCAGATCCAGATGTGGGCAGGATGAGCCTCCCAGGACCCTCTCTGGGGTAGATGACCGCTCTTGCAGTGTCTTCAAATTGTCATCCTTTCATCTGTGTTGTCTGTGTCCTACTCTCTAACTGTGAGCCCGGGCACACACCTGTTGGATTAGGAAACACCCGCCTGATCATTTTACTTTAATTACCCCTTTAAAGATACTAGCTTCAAATATATTCGTAACACAGATGCCACAGGTTAGAACTTTAACATATAAATTACAGGGGTGAACAATTCAGCCTAGTTGCCCAAGATTTGTCTATCTGTTCTAATTAAAACTCTCCAATGGCTAATTCTTTTAGTCCCTTACCCAAAGCCCAGCCACATGTTTAATATATTTTCCTCGTGTCATATTACTGTACAAGAACCATCAATAGCCCCCAAAGATTCATTCACTCTCCCTTAATGTACAATGAAGGCTCCTAACTCATCCACTACTGTCCTATCTTTTATATTCTACTGAGTATTTGATGAGTGAGTCATGTCAAATATTTTCACCTGATTTCCAAATGTTTCATCTAGACATCTTGGTTCCCAATGTACACCTATGTTCCCTGAAGACAATGGCTATGTTAGGAGATATCATATCTGTCCACAGTCAAGGCTCACTTGCAACTAGTGATTAGTTAGTTTCATAAATCAGGTTGTGACTCCCAGATTTAGGGATGTCCATAAGAGCACCACCATGGATCCAATGGGAAGTCAGAAATGACACTTCTTTATTCACCTAACAAGCAGCCACTAAGCAGGTGCCATGTAACAAACACTGAAGGAAGCACAAAAAGGGAAATAACAATGGTCTTCCCATCAGAATCTCATCTCTTCCAAGAAATGCACGTAAGAACAGATAATCAGTAAACTACATGAAAAAAATGGAGGAGAAGAGAACCAACATGTAGTACACACCTGAAAGGTTCCCAGACTATACGTGATGTCTTTAAGACAGGCATTGTTCCTTCCATTTTACAGGTGAAGAAGCTGAATGTAAAGGGGTTGTATACTTATCCCGAGATCATAGGGCTAGCAAGTCCCCAGAATGTAAATTCTAAAGCCCATGCCACTGTCACCACGAGATGGAGCACAATGTCATCAGTGGCATAGTTACTGATTTCTAGGGCTTGTGTAAGGTGCTTTGTGAATGTATCTTATTCAATTTAAGCCAAATCTAATATGATCACATTCAACAGTGTTTGTACCTGTACATGACACATATGGATTCTCATTTTTCTTCTTTCCCCTGCCCTCCCTACAATCCCCAGCCCCTATATACATACATTTTATTTCCTATTTTTAACTATCAAATTTTTTCTTTCCCTTTTATACTTTCCTTTACCCACCCTCTCTCCTTTTATTCATATTTTCTTCCTATTTTACATTACTTATCATATATTTTGGCATTCATTTATGCCTATGATTTTTCATATTAGAGAAAAGATACTGTAATAGTGTTTTGTTTTTGTTTTGCGTGGTACTGGGGATTTAACCCAGGGATTTTGTCCTCAGCCACATCCCTGCCCCCTTGTTTACTGTCATCATTTTTAAATTTTGAAAGTCTTGCTAAGTTGTTACTTGCCAAGGCTGCACTCTACCTTGAGTCCTCTTGCCCTGGCCTCCTTGTGGACTTTATTTGAACAGGAGTGACAGGGATTACAAAGGAAAGCCAGGGAAGACACAGTCTGGACTAACCTTGATGAGGTTTTGAACTCGACCAAGAAGAACAAATTCAAGAGCTGTTTCAGAAGCAAAATAAATCAGAATGGAGACTGATGATGGTGTTTAGAGCTGGGAAGATGAAGTCTTAGAACATTCTGGTTTCTAGCTGTGTGGCAAAGTAGAAAGGGAGATCATAGACTTAGCTAGGAGACAATAGACGTGTTTGGTTCTGGACATGTTGAGCTTGCATAACCTGAAAATGTCTCCAGAAACAATGAAAAAGCCTGGATCTCAGAAGTGATATCCCTGATGATGATGGGTGAGGGCTGGATCATCAAGATTCATCAGGTCTAATTTAGATATTTTGAAATTATTAAAGACAGCCATTATAAAATTGAATTGTGCAAGCTTTGGATCACACAAATTTTACTTTAAAAGGTTGATGCTCAAAAGTCATCAGTTCCTCATTATCTTGGCACATCCTGATGCCTCCATGCTTCTGGAGTTGTGCCCATTCTCCATGTGGTGACATCACTGGGTGGCATGGTGCAGGGTTTCCCAGCCCCACATACACTCATGTCACATCAATAACCTGAAATTGAATGTAAAAGAACCATAAAAATCAGAACACACTACAGATCAATGCCTGGCTGTTTTGTTCATTGTCTACACTTAGGGAATATACGCAGAAAAGTGTTAAAAATAGAGATGAAACATGTCTATATGTTTGTAACTGGTACACTGTGAATATCACAAAAATTGTGGAAATAATCTGAGTATTGAAAAATTATTTACTTCAAACACAATCTATTTCAAGACATTTTCTAGCAATTCAGTCATATACCCTTGTTGTTTTACTTCCATGTTTCTTGAACTAAATGCATGTGTCATTCAACATCCACAGTGCTGGCATGTCATCAGCTGTGGATAAATGAATTTTGCAGACACAGATGAAAGTAGTCTATGAGAATCAATTAGCTCTATTGATTTCACAGTGAAGAGTATCACATATTCATCATTTGTAAGCAGTATCCTTTGGCTTAGTCCATTTTGTGTTGCTTTAAGAAAATATTGAGGCTGGATAATATATGAAGTAAAGAGGTTTATTCAGCTCATAGCTCTAGAGGTTTTAGAGCAGGGACCAGTACCTACCCAGAAGCAGAAACAGGTGTAAGGGAGAGACTCGGAGCCCGGCCAGATAACTTTATGACCTCTCATTTCCACAGGACTAACCAAGCCTCTGAGACCTGCACTGACTCTGACAGTGATGCCCCAGTATCCTCCTGTTCTTTCTCCAAGCCCCATAATTGCCAAACTGGCA
Organism: Petromus typicus; assembly: GCA_004026965.1. Taxonomy (NCBI): domain Eukaryota; kingdom Metazoa; phylum Chordata; class Mammalia; order Rodentia; family Petromuridae; genus Petromus; species Petromus typicus. Next base: position 22,356 of record PVIR01002271.1, on the reverse strand, counting down.
TTCTAGGGCCCAAGCTTCTATGGGCTGTTAGTAAATGTTAAAATGACCAAATATTCGCCCCATACACATACACACACACACACACACACACACACACACACACACACACACACACACACAGATTTTTCTTTCTTAGAGATCCAACAGCTAAATATTTCTCAGCACAACAACACTGGTAACAGATTCAAGGATACTTCTGGAGGCCCTTAGCATACGGGTTAATTAATGCAAGCCATGGAGAAGTTCCCCTTTATATATCCTTTGCTGTCTCTTTCTTAATTTGAGTCTCCAGAACAGTAGCTTGTTCTTTTTAATGAGGTCACTGCTCATTCCGATGAGATATATTGTATCAGTTGAGTCCCAGTTTGCTTTCACTTCTGTTTTCTTCTCTTATGTTTCTACTTCTTCAGAACTTCTATTATTTTCTTTCTAGGCTCATTGGTGTTAACAACTTCTCCTAATTTAGATCCATCTGCAAACGTCATTAACATGCTATTTACTCCCTCATTAACACTGCCACATTATCATTTATCATTATCTTGGGTAATGATCACAGGATTAAGGGTGAGGGAGATGTAGGAAGTTTGGGTTCTAATCAGCAAGTTGCAAAGGAGGAGTGTAGACAGACTATGAATTCTTCAATGGCACCCCAAGGGCTTGGAGGTTAGGTGTCCACAGTAACTGGAGACATTCACCCTTCCCACTGTGGTAATATTTAAAAGCCAGAGAGAACGCAGGGAGATTTCAGGCCAAGATGATAGCAATGTGTCCCGACAGCCAGAGAGATCTCTTCATGAATGTCTCATGAACCTTTGAGGAAAACAGTAAAAAGGCCACAGTGACTATAACTGTGGTGACCAGAAGGCCTCTGGGCCTGGCAGAGCAGACATGGAAGAGCAGTGTGGCGCTCTTCTGAGAGGACAGAGCTCCATTGAGAGGGCAGAGCGCCGCCTGGGGGTTGTCAGGAGCTCCGCTGCTCATCACAAGCCAAGCGGGAAGTGCAGTCATTGGGGCGGTGTGACGTCAGTGGTTTCCAGGCCTACCCTACATGCTCTCTGGGCTATGTTGAAGGATGGACTACTGAGAGAAAGGTATGACGGGCCTCCCTTTCAAGGGCTCCAGCTACACAAGGTGACCCACAAATAAAGAGCCGGTGTCTTCAGAATGTGGTCAGTCACTCGGGTGAGGGAGCGGGCACTGACTCGGGGTGTGAGGAGGAAAAGCAGCAGCTTTGCTGTTTGCTTCCCACGACTTGGTCTTATGTGAGCTCAGAGACAGAACCGCGGTCGGCATTTAGCAGCTATCTACAAACGTGTTTATTTATTTATTTTTTTCTCCTTAGCCTTCACACAAACTGCTGGAGACTCACAGGTCAGATGGTTGGTTCTGCCAGGGAGGCAGTCAAGAATTGAGAGTCTGAAGCTCAAAGCCCATTTGATGTGAGGCCCAGAATGTTCACTCTGACTTTGTTTCTCTTAGATCTAGATGAGCCCTTGACTGCTGGCGCTTGCCTTCCTGCTTGTGTGTTAAGGAGTAAGGTGGATAAACAACCAGCAGGGGGTGCAGCGATCTGAGTGAGTCTTCTGGCTGAGTCCGAAGCAGCACCCTCACGCCGCCATCCCCGCTGCAGCCGCCAGAATTCCCAACCCCTGAAACTGTGAGCAGTACTAGGTCTGTACAAGTTCACACCACCCTGTCTCCCTACGGGGGAGAAGGTGGCCTGTCACACACCAAGAGACAGAACTAAATACTGCTACTGCAGCAGGAAGTTCGACCGAAGCAGAAGTAGGAGAGAGCTTTCATGATTGACTGAGAATGACATTTATTTCTAGTAACACAATAAGCACACGAGTCCAGCACCAAGGCAGTGTACAAGACCTTTATAACAGAAGCCTAATATCTTCGATATCTAATCATGTACTTCACGCTCTATTACCACTGCCCAAGGAGACCACATCCTCACCCCATGCTTCTCTCCCTATTGCTTTTTGCGTGTGTGGTATGATAGGACACATTGGGCCATAAATTATGATTTAAATGTCTCTCTCTTCATTTGAAGGTATATTGCTAAGGTCCATTCACATCATCTATTATATCCATTTTGATTTCTGTACACTACTCCATTGTGGGAATAGCCACAGTCTTTTTAGCTGTTCTTTGATGAGGGGATTGAGTTCCCCAGACCTTGTTGTCATGAGCAGTGCCACACTAAATATGTCCTGCAGACTTTGAGAGCAGAGTCACCAGGGAAAAAGTAAAATGTCTCCATACAAATATTTTCTAAATCTTAAAAAAATTTAGTATTTTGTGGTCTAAAACATATTCTCCAAAATTAGTTTCAAAGATTTTTTTGTTATTTTTAGGAACTTAAACTAACTGTAGCTGGCTTCTGTCAAAGGATTTGATTTTTATCTTTTTCCTTCTTGATAATCAGCACTTCAGTTTCACATCTTTAAGTCATTTGATGAGACATTTCTATGTTGCATCAACGCTTTACACATGCATGGCTCTGTGTGTGAACTTTCCATTTGTTCACTTGGCAGTATCACAATCCCTCTGCCCATACTACCCTGTCCAATAAACACATCTTCCTTATAAATCTTCATAGTATGACAAGTTTCCCACTATCACTATCCCTTTCAACCTTTGTTCAAACATAGAGATTTTTAAAAACTTGTAACAAAATTCATCAAATGCACTGCTGATATTTTGAATAATGAATCCTAGACAAGTTTGGGGATCTACATCTATACAAGAGAGCCTTTTCATTTAAAGTATGTCCTTCCAATTTTATGGCCTTCTTTAGGGTCACTATTTAGAGTCGACCTTGCAAATTGTTCTGGCTTGTATCTAGCTGTCCGCTGAAAGCCTCATATGTTTATAGGTGAGGTGACAGGCTGTTTAGGAGAGAAGAGGGCTATGACCCAGGGGTGTGGACCTGGGCGGCTCTAGGATGTGTGATAGGTCTGGATATGCTGAGTGGACTTACTGAAGGCACAGGCTACTAGCCAGGATGGGATATAAAGGAAATGGAGGCTTAAACTGTTACTTTGTTGCTTGCTGTCTTCACCCTACCACACCATGAACTGTTTCTCCTGTGCCATTCCCTTCTCTCACACCCCTGTGCTTCAGAGCGAGCTGGCTATGAACTGGAACCTCTATACACTATGAGCTAAGTAAACCTCTCCTCCTTTGACTCCTAGTGTTGGGTATTTTGACTCGGCAATGAGAAAGATCCTGACACACATCTGTTGGAAGGTGTATTTGTAAGAATTTGTTGTGCTTATATTATTGTAAATGGCATCTTCTTTGTGATTGTGTTTTCTAATTGCTAATCTCTGGCATATAAAAGAGCAACTATCTTTCTGCTTTTTACCCTTATACATAGCTACTTGTGTAACATCCCACGTCATACACAGATATTTCTTATTTACCTAGAGATTATTTTGGCTTTTCTATGTAAATGATTATATCCTCTGCATGTATGTGTGTCTTCATGTATAATTTATATCTAATTTCTCAATTCCTGTTTGGTTGGGATTCTCAGTATAATTTGGAATATTACCAATAATCACTTTCTTGATTCCAACTGAATTGTAAACAAAATATTTCAAACATTTTCACTTGGTACTGTGTTTGCTCGGGCTTTCTTGTTTTTTAATTTTGTGTCTTAGCTACTGTTATGGCTTCTGTCTAGACATCCCCTCAAAGCCTCATGTGATCATAAGTGCAGCTTTTCAGAGGTGGCTGGATCTAGAGTGCGATGCTGGGATCAACAGTCTGATTACTCAACCAGTCTATTGATTGATTTGGTCTATTGGTCTGGCATAGTCCTGGATGTAAATAGTGAGAAGGCCCTGCCTGTGTATGAGTGCTGCCCACCTCAAGAATGTGTGCCCTGGATATAAGGCTTGCTTCTGGCTACTTCAGTGGTGGCTATTTCCTGTCTTCCTTGCTTTGCCATCGACTGTTTCTCCTCTAGCCTGGGCCAACCTGCCTTGCAGCTAGCTGATTATGATCAAAACCTCTACAAACTGTGAGCCAAAATAAACTTTGACTCCTTTAATTTTGTGTGTCGGTTATTTGTGTCAGCAACAAAAACATAACTCCAATGGCTACTGTTTATGGTAGTTTTTCTGTGTCAATCTGGCCACAGGGTGCCCAGATCCTTGGTGAAGTATTATTTTAGTGTTTCTGTCAGGGTGTGTGGGACTCCCTTATCGGTGAATCTGCTGGGGTGTGGATAAAGCAGACTGTCCACCCTCACCTGAGCTGCTTCATCCAGTCAGCCAAAGTCCTCAGTAGAGCAAAGACCAGTCTCCTGTGGTAATGAAATGTCCCCAGCAGGCAATCGTCCCATTCCATGGTGTTAGCTGGTCTTGGTCCTCTAGGCTGCTAGCCCACATTACAGCCTCCAGAGTTCCACAAGCCATTTCCATATAGAAATCATTTGGAGGGCCGGGGATTTAGCTCAGTGGTTCCAGCGCTTGTCTTGTAAGGGCCAGGGCCCAGGTTTGATTCCCAGTAACCACATTAACAATCCCCAGTAACCACATCCACCAGCAATCAGTACCACATACCACAATGCCAGGCGTAGTGGCACAGACCTATAATACCAGCACTTGGGAGGCAGAGACAGGAGGATTGCTGAGTTTGAGGCTGAGTTTAGGATCAGTCTGAACTACAAAGTGAGATCCTGTTTCCAAAAGAAAGAAAGAAAGAGAGAGAGAGAGAGAGAGAGAGAGAGAGAGAGAGAGAGAGAAAGAAATCATGCACATGCTAGATAGACCAACATACATAGAATTGGATACACGCATATTTACTGGTTCTGTTTCTGTGAGGAATCTTAATATACTTCCTCTCAGGTTTAAGAAGCTCTCAAATATACCTAATATTCTAATAATATTTTCTTACTTATCAATGGAAATTAATGCTATTGAATATTTTTATACATGTAGACATGTTCACAAAGCTTTCCAGTATTTTGTGAGTTGATTGCTATAGCAGTCTTTCCTGAACCACACTGAATGCCTGAAAGCCACAGGTAGCCACAGGCCCCATCTATACCACACATGCATCTCAGTATTTATGGAGAGTTGGTTGGATACTTGCCCCTGAGCACAGTTCCAAAACATGCAGATGTCAAATCGTATAAAATGACATGATATTTATATATAACATATGCTCATATTTCCTTATAGTTTAAGTAATTTTTTTCATTATTCAGTAACTAATACAATCTAAATGCAGTAAAATGTGTTGTAGTGTATTGCTCATGGGAGAAAGATGAAATGCCTTTACCAGCTGTTCCTCAAACAAGGTCTACTATCTAGAATATATAAAGAACTTTAAAAAATCAGATGCCTCACATTTAAAGACTCAGTTCAAAAGTGAGCATCAGAAATGAACAGACTTTTTTTTTTGAGACAGGTGGGTATGAGTCTGCACACCCAGTACTGTATGTGGTTTACCGGGAATTGAACTGGGCCCTTGCATTTGCAAGACAGGTGCTAGAGCCACTGAGCCAAATCCCTGGCCCTGAACAGACATTTTTTTCAAGTGAAGAAGTAAATGCAGCAAAGAAACATATGAAAATATATTCAACATTGCTGGTTAATGGAGAGATGCAGATGAAAACAACACTGAGATTTCATCTCACTTTACAAAGAATGGTTGTTATCATAAAATCAACCAACAACAAATGCTGGTGAGGATGTGGGGAGAAAGTAACCCTTTGCCACCATTGGTGGTAATGTAGACTGGTGTAACCACTATAGAAATCAGTATGGGGATTCCTCAAAAAACTAGATTAGAAGTCCCATTTGACCTTGCTATTCCCCTGCTAGCTATATACATGAAAGAATTAAAAGGTTCATATCACAGTGACATATGTGCACCCATGTTTATAGCAGCTCAATTTGCAGTAAGTATATCTTGGAAACAGTCCAAAAGCCCATCAACTGGAGACAAGATGAAGAAGCTGTATTTTTTATATTTAAAATGGAGTATTAGTCAGCCATGCAGAATGATAAATTGGAGACATTCACAGCTAAATAGATGCACCTTGAGGCCATACTCAAGTGAAATGAATAGGACACAAATGTGTAAATACTGTATCGTTTCTCTAGTGTTAGAAATTGAAGGTGGAAATGAAGTCCAGAATGTATGATAGATATTATGAAATAGAAAGAAAATGCTCAAAACAAAAGGAGAATTGGGAAAGGGCACAGTAAAGCAGAAAAGGGAAAGAAAAAATCTTATGGTAAAAGAAGAAAACGTGGAAACAAAACTTATGTATATAGGGGAGGGGAAGTTGAAGGGAGGGCAGGAAAATGAAAAAAAAAAGAGAATCAAGATATAACATGTACAGGTATAAATTCTCAATAAGGAATATGATCATAATGTATTCCGAAATATATCAATAAACTCAATTTATTTTTTAAAAAAGAAAATATACTCATTTAACTCATACTTTTGAATATTTTGCTTTGAATATTTCTTATTAGAGTTGGTTAAACTCGTGGATATGGGACCCACAGGCAGCATGAGCCACATTTACATGCACACTCATTGTAAGTTTAATTTAAAAAGTTATCACAGGGAGATATTAACAAGGACCATTACTAAAGTACAATTATAGCAATATACTGTAATAGAAGTTATGTGAATGTGTGCATAATATAAAGGAAGCCCTTTCTAGTTTCTCTTTGGCATATATGAGTTGCTGTCATCACTACTCTTGTTCTTCTTGGTCATTAGCATGTCAAGGAAGGGCTCCCGCACATCAGCACTGTGACAGCTCCGCACAGCACAAGACTGATGACTGCCGAGAGCTGGCCACGGATGGTCACTGCACTACTCAGAATGTGAAGCTCATAAAATGTGTATTGGTAGTAGCACTTAGTATTTTTAGGCATCCTGTAACTAAAACCTCCAAAAGCAGATACATAGGTCAACAGGAACAACTGTATCTGCCCCATGAACTGTTGGATGATAAACAATTATTTAACTGAGATAAATTCAATTTGATACAACAGTAATGTGGAAGCTTTTGAAAATACATTGTGGGATCTACATTTGTTAATATTATTTCAGAATTTTGTTTCTGTATTCAAGTGAAATGAAGTAGTAGGTTTTAACCTAGCTTCAATTTTTGTCTGATTTTACTAAAAGAGTAAATGCCATTCTTTTAAATAAATTGGAGAGTACTTCATTTATTTTCTATTTACAGAAAAGTTCAGGAAAAATTAGGTTAATTTGTCCTATATATTTTTCTACAGACCATATAAGCCTGCTCTTTTCTTTTTTGGAAGGTTTCATAACCTTTCTTTAATTTCTTTCTTAGAAAGCTACTGATGGGCCAGGGATTTAGCTCAGTGGTTCCAGCACCTGTCTTGCAAGCACAAGGGCCCACGTTTGATCCCCCAGTAACCACATACAATATTGGGTGTGCAGAACCACACCCAGCAGCAATCAGTACCACATACCACAGTTCTGGGTGTGGTGGCTCATGCCTGTAATCCTAGCACTTGGGAGTCAGAAGCAGGAGGATTGCTGGAGGATGTGAGTTTGAGGCTGAGCTCAGTGTCAGCCTGAACTGCAAAGCAAGACCCTGTCTGGGGAAAAAGAAAAAAAGAGAGAGAGAGAGCTACTGATATTTCTTTTTTTTTTTAATTGAAATCTTTATTGGTACATTACATATATACATCATGATTGTACTCCACAATGAGAATTTGTACCAGTATATGATACAACTTAATTCTCATTTTTCCCATAGCCTTACCCACCCTACCACCCCCCTATATACATAAAATTTGTTTCCTTTCTTTTTTGTTATAATCTCATTATTTTTCCCCTTCACCTTATTTCACTTTGAGTATTTTCTTTTTCACAATATATATCATACAATTCTAGAACTCATTTACATCTTTATTTTCTCATACCAGAGAAAAGATGTGATATTTACATATTTGTGCCCTATTTATTTCACTTATGAGGATATCCTCAAGGTATGTCCATTTAAGTATAAATGATTCAAACTTATCATTTTTATGGCAGAGTAATACTCCATTCTGTAGAAGAACCACAGTTTTCTTATCTAGTCTCCAGCTGATGAACATTTGGGCTGTTTCCAAGATGTAGCAATCACAAACTGAGCTGCTATAAACATGGGTGCACATATATCACTGTGATATGAGTCTTTTAATTTTTTTGTGTGTATATACCTAGCAGAGCAATGGCTAGGTCAAATGGGACCTCCAATCCTAGCTTTTTGAGGAATCTCCAAACTGATCTCCACAAGGGTTTTACGAGTCTACTGTCCCACCAACAGTGGAGAAGGACTCCTTCTTTTCTGCAGGCTTGCCAACATTTGTTACTATCTAATTCTGAAATGGCAGCCATTCTTTGTAGAGTGAGATGAAATCTCAGTGTTGTTTTCATCTGCATCTCTTGAATGACTAATAATGTTGAGCATTTCTTCATATACTTATTAGCTGCTCTTCTTCCTTTGCAAAATATCTGTTCATTTAAGATGCCCATTTTTGAATTGGGTCTTTAAATTTGGGTGGGTTGATTTTTTTAAGCTCTTTATATATCCTAGACAGTAACTCTATGTCTGAGGAACAGCTGGTAAAGATTTTTTCCCACATTGTTGGTTGCGTTTTTGCTCTGTTGGTCATTTCCTTTGTTGTGCAGAAGCTTTTAAAAGAATGAGGTCCCATTTGCTGATTTCTTCAGCCAATTCCTGTGCTATAGAGGTTTTGTTCAAGAAGTGTTTCCCTAAGCCAGCGTCTTCAAGAGTTTTACCTAACCTATTTTGCAACAGGTTTAGAGTGTCTGTTTTAATATTTAGGTCTCTTATCCACTTTGATTTTAGCTTGGTACACAGTGAAAGAGATAGATCTAGTTTTAGTCTTTGGCAAGTTAAAACCCAGTTTTTCCAGCACTATTTGTTAAAGAGGCTCTCTTTCCTCCATTGAGTATTTTTGGCTCCTTTGTCAAAGAGAGGTGGCTCAGTGTATCTGGAGTAGTTTCTGGATCTTCTAGTCTACTCCATTGATACTCAGGTCTGCTACTGATATTTCTTGAATGAATTATAGTGAGGTTTATTTTTTTTTCCAGGAATTTAACTGCTCCCTCTAAGTTTCCAGAAACTGTGTCATGGTGCTATAAATGACACTCTTACATCCTTAAATTTTCAGCTTCCTTTATATTTATGTCCCCACTTATAAGTGTATACTGATTCTTTTATTCTTTTTAATTTAATTAACTTCACCATATGTTTTCCTATTCTAATAGTACTTATTTCAAAGAACTTTTGAATCTGTTGATTTCCATTATAATTGGCCACATGTTTATTATTTCTTTGTCTTTTAGGTTTATTCTATTCTCCTTTTCTTCATTCCCCAGGCTGGAAAGTATGCTCACTTGTTTGAGAGCTCCTTCTTTTCCATTATAATATTTATGGCTGGAAATTTTTTGAACTATCACTTGTGTTAATCCTACAATTCTTACATGGAGAATTGTTCTTTAATTATTATTTTCAAATGTTACAATAATTTCTATCATAATTCATGATATAGTTATCAATTTTTCCATTTCTACTTGTATATTTATTTTTAAATTTTGCCTTTTGGGTATTAACTATTTAATCAGTGATAATTATAAGCTATATGATAACATAATATCAAAATTTACTGAGCTCTTTTTATGGCCAAATATATATGATTGGTGTTTTTCTTCTTTTCCGTATGTCCCAGAAAAGTCTTATGATGTTGCCAGGTCAGACCTCCTATTTATGTTTCTTGATTTTCTTCAACCCTGTTTCAAGCAGGTCAAGACCTGCCAATTATCGACAGATATATAGTTCACATCTTCCCTGCAGTGTAGATTTTCCCTGTAGTTCTTATCACTTTTTCCTCCACATGTTTTGAAGCTATTTTTGTGTATGTTCAAAATTTCTATATTTTGTAGTAACTCGGAACCATTAACCACTGTAGAAGGTAACATTCCCTCTCTACCACTATGCTTGTGCTCTGAACATAGTCTTTTTCCCATGGTGTTAATATTTCTACCCCAGGGTTATCTGGGTAGTGTATTTACACCACATATCCACTTTTCATTTTTTATTTTAGCTTTTTCATATAGGCATGCTTTTGCACATTGGTGACAAATATCTGTGTACTATAATCCAACTGATGCTTATTTTCAAATTTGAAATGGACCCAGACATATTTATGGTTAAGTTTTTCTACATTCTTGGGTTTTCCCTTACTTTTGCTATTTCTTTTTTGAATCTTACTTTTTGTTCTGTTTTTATTTATTTGTCTTTGGTTTCTTGTTTGTTTTGAAAGCCACAGGAGTAAATATGGTGAAACTGGAACTTTAGTCTGTCCCCCTCTAACCCCACAAATGCAAGCCATGTGTACAAATTTAAATTTCATAGTGGACATACGAAACAAAGTAGAAAAACTGAGTACATTACTGATATACAGACCATCCCTGATTTTTGTATTTCAACTTATAATTTTGTAGTGTTCAGATGGAGTAGAAGCATGCTTTGAATTTAATCTTTTCCACCTATGTGGTTCAGTACTTTATTGTGATGTTGGGCAGTGGCAGCCAACATACCTCCCAGCCATGAGGAAAACTACAGTCTACCCTGTCCCACAGGGCCACGTTTTGGAGGACCACTGGTTAGGTGAGTTTAGTTGTATGAAGTGTATTTCTCAACTTACTATATTTTCAACTTGCAATGAGTTTACCAAGCCATAACCTATCAAAAGTCAAGGAGCATCTATATTTAAATTAAAAAATGCTATATTCTACTATAGTAAACCTAGCATTTCAATATGCTGTTAATGCATTTAGATATGTTTTGTTTTTTCATAAGTTTTTGAAATCTGACATATATACTACAGTAATAATAACTTTAAAGATAACTACTTACTAAACTGCTACTTCATAGTCTTTGGGTAGGTCCAAATCTATATTTTTAGTTCTAGATTTTTCCTTGGCTTTTGGAAATAAACAAAACCATAGTAAGGTATTAGCTTATCCTTATTTTATATAACTCTAATAAGAACTTCTAAAATCTGCCTATTAATATATTATAAAATCTATTTAATCTAATCATTTCTGAGCTCGTGAAAGTTTCTGAGACTTTAAAAACAAATATTTTTTTTATTTGTTCTGTGATACTGACTGGGGATTGAATGCAGGGGGCTTTGCAGCCCTTTTTCTTTTATTTTCTTACTTTGAGATGTGGTCTTGCTAAGTTGCCCAAGTTGGGTTTGAACTTGCAATCCTCCTATTGCCTCCCAGAGTGCTGAGATCATAGGCATGTGTCACATGCTGACTCAAAAGAATATTTTCATCACACCCTCATATTTGGGTGAAAATCTGTCTGTATGTAAGCATCAAAGTTTTCCAGGCTTGTTTACCTGCATCTATTGTTGCAGTTGAAGAATCAAATGTTAATTTCATTCTTATTCTTTTCCCTCTGTATGCTTTGAAATTTTCTCCCAGAAAGACAATGTCCTTAAATATCATTCTTCTAGGCATGAGTCTGCTCTGTTCTCGCCAACATCCCTTACAGTTTACAATATTTAAACTGAATTTTAGTTTCCCAAAAGTGTTATTTTTAATATTCTCTCATTTTCATTTAAAAATTCTCTGAGATCTCAGGCTTCCAAATATTAGCATGTCTACCTTTATCTTTTATATGTCTTAACATTTAAAAAACATTCCATTATTTATCTTTTTTTCCTGCATTAAATCTTTCCTCAGTACATTATTACACCAAGTTAACTGGTTTTTCACTTGTATTTATTCAAATTATCTCATTTACTTTTTTAAAAATGTCAGCTTTGTATTTTTTCATACTCAATATTCTTCTAGGTTCTTTTTATGTTGTTTTGTTCTTGATTTGAATTGCTATTGTTCCTTATCATGTTAATCAAAGTGACTTTATCTTTGTAGTTCAACAGTTGTAATATATTTGTCTCTGACGGTGCCGGTAATCTGGTATTTCATATTTCTTTTGAAGCAGACACACTTCTCCAACATCATATGAGCTTATTTCCTCCAGGCTTCGACAGCATAGCCAGGCACCACTCTTGCTCAAAGGCCACACTCTAACGTTCAGCCTCTGTGTCTCTGGGGGCAAAGGCAAGTGGGACTCAACAACTAGGAAAAACCCACGGTCCCTCCAGATAGCACAGACCTTACCTCTGGGGCTCCAAACAAGATGCATAATGGGAAGACAGATTTTAAATTACAATCTACAGCTGTGTGTGTGTGTGTGTGTGTGTGTGTGTGTGTGTGTGTGTGTGTGTTTCTGCAAAGAGGTTCAGCTTTACACTGATCTCACACCTGGCAGCCCTTGTATCAGGAATCTGCCTTGCTGCAAATATGTTTCTACAATCATCATTAGGTACAAAAGAATGCAGTAATAGAGGCAAGGGCAGAATTCTGCAATTCCTTGATTTTATCCTTTCAAAGCCATACTAGGCTGCTTTTTCTCTGAGACTATGGATACTAAATGTCAGTCTAGAGAGGTGTCCAGTCCATCCACCATTGCCTAGGGAAAGAACTGAAACCACGCTAGGGCTCTGCCTCCCTAAGAGACACAAATTATCTTCTAATAATTACTAGGTCACTGGCAACCTCATATTTATATAAACATTCTCACATCTCCTATGACTGGTCTGTAAATTTTAAGAATAAGAAATTAATAGTGGAGTATTTAGAATTTATGGTGCTACAAATGGTTCAATCTGTTCTATGTCACTATAGGAAGAAAAACCTTAGCCTGGTGACCTATAAAGTAAGGAAGTCTACTTACTCGTGACTCTACTGGCAAGAGGAATGAAGTGTGTGATGCTGGCATCATGGAGAGGGGTCTCCAGTGGCATCACGGAGTGGAAAGAAGTGGAAGGCAGCAGTTACAACAGAAGGAGCTTGTATGCAAGGAATGAAACAAGATGGGAAGCAGATAGGTCATGCCTTCATTATAAGTGGCTCTCAAGAGCATGAACTTACTCGGTCCATAGCTCACCCCTCCCCTAGTCATTGCTCACCAGGCTCCACTGCCTGACCCTGTGATCTGGGGTACAGACCACCTCCCAAAGCAGAAGAGAGAGGAGAACAAATCCTCTCTGAATCAGGGAGTATCCGCAACCCCAGCTAACCCGAATCCTGATTCTGCATGTGAGAAATCCGAGGCTTAGAGTTAAGAAATTCATTCAGGGTCGTTCAAATAGCTGATGGCAGAACTGGGACTGAAATGAAATGCTCTGCCAACTTGTCATATAATTAGATAATGTGTACAAAATGCCTACTTTTTCACTTCCTTAACAGCTCCATCCAAGACTACGCTACCTTTCATCTATTTCTCTTACATCTCAGATTACACTTTCAAATGCGCACTCTAGAATTGAGAAATGGGTTATTTGTCTTTCACGATCTATCTTATAAACATTCATTTTCTCTGAGACTTTATCTTGGCATTCAGGAGAATTTTAATCTTTTTTCCTCAATACTCAGTCTCTCTTGGATCATTTTAATTGCCTCACGCTGGAGTTGTCCCACCTTATTATTCTTGTCTTTTGTTTCTGTAACTTGAGTTTTAGGCAAAAAATTATGTTTCTTCTGACGGATTGCCAGTTAACATCCCACACCTGTTGCCTTTGGGCTGTAGCTGCCAAGCAAGACCACAATTCTTTCCTCTAGGGGAAATTAGTAGAAATTTGAATTCAGCTTCTAGTGACTCTTGAGGTAAATTGCTTAGATTTTCTAGACTCTCACCCTCCTGGCAAGAAGAAATGATCAGATATGCTAAAGTGAAAAGAGAATGATAAAGAGAAGTTCTGGAGAGAAATTCTTATTCCATGAGAAAAATAACAAGTCTAAGGAAGATAAGCAACAAAGAAGCAAGGACAATAATCAGGAGATGAATGGACTGTGGAGTTCTCGGTGTTACTGGTGGCAGAAGAGAGTTCAGGTTTTCCATGGCCAGAGTCCTGTTTTATATTAATTCCACGAATTCCCCTCTAAAGAACATGAGTTTGGTTGCTGCCAGTGTGGACACTTCTGTGTTTCCTTTCTAAAGGATATTCTAGTGGGGCTGTCCGTGTGAACCAACACACAAGCTCCTTCTCTTTTTACAAGGCCCATAGATCACCACTACCAGCTTTTTTTTCTTACTGTGAAAATACTGTGTATTTACCGATAAGAAAACAGTTTATTTTAAGTTGTAACAAATCTGCAAAAGTACAAGAAAATAAAATTCGTCTACAGTTTCATAACCCTGAGATAACAACATATAAAATATTGCCTCTTTCCATTTAGATATATATATTATAATATTATGTAATTCTAGTCGCACTTAGTCTGGAGGTAATTTTCTTTCATCATTACTATATCCTAAAAGACACAACTTATCTAATCCATAACACATATACTCCATGCTGTAGTCCAATTATGATTTTCTTTGTATCCCCATTTAAGGTCAGTTTGTTTACATTAGATTTCCTATTCTAAAAGTGCTATGCTAAACATCTTTGTTTATTCATCTTTGGCTTGTGTCTTTGATGATTTTGAAAGAACCCAATTGTTCATAGTAAAACTAGTAATACAAAGATAATTTGGGGCTTCTGAATACAGAGTAGCAGAAAATTGTAATCAACTTTACCAAAGTTAATTAATGCACTCATTGCAGAGGTAGTAACATCACAAATAGTAAATTCCAATAGAAACGAGCCCACCATAATCTCCCCTCTCAATTAACACTAGATACAGCATGCAATCTACGATTGACAGAACATAACTTTACTATACCTTGAGATTTCTGCTCTGGAAGTATAAAATACATCATGTTCCAAAACAAAAACAACATTCCAGCAGCTCACCTGATGTCACAAGTGGGATATTCAATGCCATAAAATTTGGTTTCATATGTAAACTGTTAAAACTATTGGGTAAAAGTACTGTCAGGCTACTTATACTGGGTATATTTGAGACACACAAAATTACTGTTTAGACTTGGGTTCCATCCTCATGATATCTCATTTGTATATGTAAACATTATAAAGCCTAAATAAATAAGTACTCTGAACATTTCTGGAATCAAACATTTTGAAAAGATATTTTGTCAACCTCCATTTAATGCTGTTCATTGACACAGCTTTATTATTTCAGAAAGTATTAACCAAGCTGCAGTTGAATACAGCTTCATTATTTTAGGAACTTACTGAACGTCATTGATCTCAGTGATAGATTACTTGCCTTCATTTGAGTAAATATCTGCCTTCTTATAAGGATAGGTTGGTTGAAGTCACCCAACTGCTTATTATTAGAGATTTACTTCAGAATCTTCATCTTCTGGCCAGCCAGCTGGAGCCTGCCTGTCATCCCAGCACGTTAGAAGGGCAGCGGAACTTCAAGTTCAAGACCATCCTGGAAAACTTAGCAAGACTCTCAGACTTTTAAAAATGTAAAAAAGGGATGGGGATAGAAATTACTGTAAAAGCCTTGGGTTCAATTCCAGCTCAACAATAACAACAACAAAATGACCTTTTGAGTCTATCAACCCTCAACTATTATGTCACAACCTATGGCAACTGTGCCCTGTGCCAGTCAGACCTCATCACAGAAGCTCCTCCCCTAAAGTGGGGCCTCCAAAGCATGTAAATATCTCACCTCTGTCCTCCACTTCAGAGAAGCTACTGAAAGGGAAATGGCCCTCCATATGTGGCAAGCACGTACCTGCACTGTGCTAGTGGTGATAAAAATTGGTGCCACTGCTGAGTATCGCTGCAGTTAGGCTGAGTGCACCAGGGCTTTTCCACACTCTGCCATCTCTTCCTCGTGACCATGTTGCTAGTGGGCACTGCTAGAGTTCAAATGCTGGTGTCCCCAGAAGCCTGCATGCTACAAGTATGGTCCATGGCTGGCACTACTGGAGGTACTGCAGGCCTCATGGGAAACAGATCACTGGGAGTTGGCTTCAAAGGGAATTTGGGGACCCCACACTTTCCCTCTCCATGTGGCTCTCGAGCCCATGAGACAAGTGGCTTGCATGTCCCTGATACTGCAATTGGCATCCCCAGCTGAGCCCCAAAGAGATGGGTCCCAAGTGGAACCTATGAGTCAAAATAACCTTTTCTCTTTGCAAGGTAATTAGCCAAAGTATTCTTTATTATAGAAACAAAACTCTATTATTATTGACATCATGATTCAAATGCCATATGCTGTACACACCAAAAGTGGCTTTAAGAACTCTTCCCTTGCATGTTCTCTACTCACTGCACCCAACTGAAATCTACCCTGCCCTTCTGTGGGAGAACTGGTTTAACATACCACATCAAGGAACTGAGCATCACTTCTGCACACTTTTCTTCATGCTTTCTGTTGTGAAAATTCTCTATATTAAGAGCGTTGTACAGTAGAATAAGCACCAGTATATCCATCTCCTTGACCTCCACTACTTCAAACATTTCATTTTCATTGCTTCCATTTTTTTTTACACCATGTCTGTGCATTTCTTCACAGAATAAATTAAGACTTTTTGGTAATAACTACAAATTTTTTTTTATATCCGGTGTTTAAACCAGTGTTTGGGGCAGCAGGGACAATAGTTACCTTTACAGTTCTCTTTGCACTGGATTTCAGTGTTTATTCAGTGTCCTCCCACCTCTATGTCCCTTGACACTACTCCCTCCTAGCCACACCTTTCTACTTAATCAAAACTTCATTTACTTTCCCATTGTGTTGAATCTGCTCCCTAATTTATCTCTGTCACTTATTTCTTTCTCTGTTCCCAACCTCAGCAGCTTATGACTCACTTCTCTTAGATTACTGAAATTATCTCCTAGTTAAGCACTGTTACACTCTGATCAGATCAGAATTTGCTAAACATAGCACTAAATACATGTGCACACCACATCTATTTGGAAACATTTCAGTAGATTTTTTAAAAACTTTCTTTTTACTAGATTAACAGCTCCTGATGTTATCTCATCAACTCTCCACAAAAATGTCTAGGATGATATTGGAGGAAAAAATAAGAAAAGCGTTAAACTTGCCAAGTATAGCATCTGATGTCCTGCTTGGTATAAGAACCTGGTGGAAGCCAAGCCTTAGGCACAGTGAGACATTCCGGGTACACACTAAGATGGACTCAGAGGGATAGGGGCAGCACCCCACCAACCCCAGGAACCCCAGGCCCATACCATCCTAAACATACATAAGGCAGCTGCAGCCTCTCACCTCCAAGGTGTCCAGAATGTTGTGATGAGGAAGGAAATGTGAAGTGAAGGGACAAATGACCTATGAGTGGCATCAGTGGATCGTAGAGTATCTCAGTCTACTTTTTGTGATTGTGTGTGCTCTTTTCTCTTTTTGATGAGGATGCTTCCTGGGTTAACATACCACTTGGGGTAACAAGAGTTTTATAATCAATAAAATAAAGACTGAACATTTGTATCTCCTATAAAGCATAAACAGAAATCAGGGTCAGTTACAGCAGAATTCAAAGTAGGAGGGAACCTCATACAGGCCAAATATTACATTAAGATGGATATTTCTTCACTACTACTAGAGAAGTACTTAAATCTAAATGACCACAGATATTTCAAATTTTAATGTACTGTCTCACACAAAACTGCTAGAAACATTAGCCACAGCAATTAGACAAGAGAAAGAAGGAAAAGGAATACCATAGGAGAAGAAGTTAAATTGCATTATTTATTGATGACATGATACTTGACATAGAAAACCCTAAAAACTCCACCAAATGACTGCTAGACTTAATCAGAAAATTAGTAGAGTATCTAGATAAAAGGTCAATGCTCAAAAATCAATAGCATCCATACACACAATTAATAAGCTTATTGAGAGAAAAATTGGGAGTCAATTCCTTTCACAATAACATGCAAAAAAATGAAATATCTAGGAATCAACCTAATAAAAGGAGGTGAAAGACCTGTACTCTGAAAACTACAACTCCCTAAAAAAAAGGACTTTGAAGAGGTTATCAGAAAATGGAAAGATGTTCCTTGTTCATGGGTAGGAAGAACCAAGATTGTCAAAATGGCAATACTCCCACAACTACTATATAGATTCAATGCAATCGTGGTTGAAATCCCAACAGCATAGTTCACAGATCTAGAGAAAATAATTCAAAAATTCATCTGGAATCGCAAAAGACCTAGAATAGCAAAAGCAATTCTAGGAAACAAGGACATGGTGAGGGGTGTCACGATCCCCAACTTGAAAGTATGCGACAAAACCACTGTGATAAAAACTTCATGGTACTGGCAAAGTAACAGACCTGAGGATCGATGGAAAAGATTAGAAGATCCAGAAACAATTCCAGATACACTAAGCCACCTCATCTTTGGCAAAGGAGCCAAACATCCTCAGTGGTGGAAACACAGCCTCTAACAAATGGTGCTAGAACAACCAGGTTTTAAGACTAAAGACTGCCAAAGACTAAAGCTAGATCTATCTCTTTCACCATGTACTAAACTAAAATCAAAATGGATTAGAAATCTAAATGTTAAAACAGAATCACTAAACCTGCTGCAAAAAAGAACCAATAAATGCTCAGTAGCAGCAATTAATACAGATGACATTTTCTGGCACATTACAATAGAAGAAAAATAACTCTAACTTTAAAAATGAACAAAATATAATCAATGGAGGAAAAATACCCCAAAAATGTATGCATGGGAAGGCAAACTGGGATGGATGGCAGTTTTTTAGGTACAAAAAGTATTGAAGACAAAATTCATCAAAATGGTGAGGTAAAGACCTTGAATTCTTTACATTAGAAAGAAAAATTTAACAATAATTAGCCAAGACTTAGAAAATTAACAGGAAAAGTGGAAAAAGTACAAATAAATAAAAGTAGAAATGAAAAAGGATCCTACAGATTTAGAAAACATTGCTTAAATATAAGAAAATGCTGGAATTACAGATTTTAGTGTAGTAATACTTTGAAAATTTAGTTAAAGTAGATGGAATAAACTAACCACACCTACTTAAAAAGAGGACATTGACCTGAGTGTACACCCAGCACTGTGGGGGCCTGAGGCAGGAGAACTGGAGGTTTGAGCACAGCCTGGGCAGCTTAGCAACTTAAGAAGACCCTGTCTCAAAATGAAAAATGGGCTGCAGATGTAGCTCAGTGTGAAGGCCCCAGATTCAGTCTTCAGAACCACAAAAGGAAAGAAGAAAGGAAGGAAGGAAGGAAGGAAGGAAGGAAGGAAGGAAGGAAGGAAGGAAATGTAGAACACTGAAACACACCAATAAACTTGGAAAACGTTAATAAGTTGTTTTAGACTTTGGTACCAGGTAGTTCTTTTAACAAAAATTCTATCAAATTTCTTAGAAGCATTTAAGTCCCCTACAAATATCTACATATGTATACACATATGCACTCATACACATATTTCTATAATGCTTTCTATTGTAAGTGTGAAAAACGACAAATTATTTCTCAATTTATTTCATAAAAACTGTATCAATACTAAAGCTAGGAATTGACAAAGACAGCTTCAAATGACAAGTACAGACCAGATACACTTGTAAATATGGATACAAAATCTTTATTTAAATAATGAGAAGTTCAGAAGTATGTTTAAAAAACAACCATTTATATCTATTAAGCAAATCAATAAGTAATATTAGCTCGGTTGATATATGAAGCAGCAGAAGACAAAGTTCACAATTCTTCCTCATTTTTCATAAAGTTTTTAGTAATAAGAGATATAGAATATTTTCTCAATATGGTGACATCCATCACAAAGCAGTAGGCATGGGTCACCAGACCTAACAGTGAACAGGGACAAAGAACAGGCCAGTTACTGTCACTGTTTTGTTTTTGTTTATTTGTTTGTTTTTGAGAGAGGGTCTTGCTTTGTAGTTCAGTCTGGCCCTGAGCTCAGCCTTGTACTTACAGCAATCCTCCTGCCTCTGCCTCCCAAGTGCTGGGATTACAGATATGAGCCACCAAGCCCAGCACTATGGTATGTGGTACTGATTGCTGGTGGGAGTGAGTCTCACGTACAGCATTGTTGTATGTGGTTACCAGGGATCGAACCTGGACCCTTGCACTTGCAAGACAGGCACCAGAACCACTGAGTTAAATCCCAGGCCAAGTTATTATCACTGTTATTCCTTGCTCTAGAGGAATTTTGGTGCAAAGTACTATACCTAGACCAAAACAGGGTGTGGAAAACTATCAGAGGAGAAGGAGGAGGCCAGTGAGATGAAGAAGATGACAGAAGAAGGTATAATCAGAAATTCTATGTGCATATACAAAAATGTCAAACCAAACCCATCATTCTGTGCAAAGATTATGTATCACTCTGTTAGAGAGGGTAAATAAAATAAAACTTCTCTTTTTTAAAACTCCGTGTTTGAGTAAAAATTAATAATATAAGACAACTGCAGGTTATCCCTACACATTGTAATATTAATTATGAATCATCACATCCACTGCAAAAGTTCTAGACAATAAAAAGAAATTAAGCAATAAAAAGGGAGTAGAATTATCATTTATATCTCCTTAGAAAAGCCAAGAGAATAAATATTGCAACTAATAAGATAGGTGGCTAATGCTACTGCATACAAATGGGATAAACATCTATCTGGTAATAATATTTTGAAAATATATATACAGAAGTAGTAACAATGGAATCTAGCAGGTAAAATATAATGTAAGCAATATAATAACAACTTTAGCAAGGAACGTATAAGAATTACAAAACCAGCCACGTGTGGTGGCTCATACCTATAATCCCAGTACCTGGGAGAAAGAGGCAGGAGGGTTGCTGTGAGTTCTAGGCTAGCCTGGGCTACCTAGTGAATTCAGGACCAATATGAACTACAAAATAAAACCTTGTCTCAAAAAAAAAAAAACAAAAAACACAAACAAACAAACAAAAACAAAACAAAAAAAGCAAGATTTATAAAACTAGACTTACAAAGTAATAGAGAAGAACCACAGTCTCTGAAAGAATGAGTGAATACTGCAAATAAATCCTTTACAAATGAATATCTATGTATTAAAAATGCCAATAAAGAACTCAATTTAATTTTTCTTCTTCAATAAATGACAAAATGCTTTTAAATTTAAAGCTGGTAAAAACAGTTTAGAATACCTAAGAACATCTTGTAAAAGAAGAATAATGAGCACTTCCTCACAGGATGAGAAGTACATTTTACATAATCTGAACAATTAAAACAGATCCAATGCACTTGACAGTCAACAGAAAGTTTAAGAAAATATATATAATATACTTGAAGATAGACCAACACCTGTGGCATTGTATCAGCAGATAGGGTGGCACGGTGATTAGGACATAGGAGTATGGAAGGGAAAATGTTCAATAGGGACGTGAGGAGTGTGTCCCTGAGAAGGCATTTTGGAGGAAAGATTTGGAAGTGATGAAGAAGAGGCCATCTTGGATGTTCTCACAGGAAGATTTCTGGGGAAAAACAGCAACTGAGAGCTTCTGAGGAGGGAACAAGGCTGATGTGTTTGGAGGAAGCAGGAGGCCAGCGCGGCTCTCCTGTGGGAGAGGTGAGAGGAAGTGCGGCCAAAGGGCCACGGGACAGCTTGGGGCAGGATGACGTGGAGTTTCTCAGAACATGGTAAGAATTGTACATCTGACTCCAATGGTGATAACAGGTCTTCAGAAGGCAGAGGAGAGAGGATATGATCTAATTTTCACTTTTAAATGATCACTTTTGTTTCTTTATTAAAATAGACCATAAATAAAATGAAGAGTGAGACCACCAAAGCCAGATAAGGACTGTTCAAAAACCCCAGGCCAGGCAAGAAGGTCAAGGGGTCAGTTCAGGGGCTGAGAAGGATTTGTGAGAAGGTAAAGCCAACACAACGTATGGAAGGAGAGGAGGTGAGGAGTGGGGGGAGGCTCATGAGCAGCTCTCATGTGCTTGGCTTAAGAGCTTAGAGAATGCATTGTCTGCTGGCTGAGTTGGGGCAACCTCATGGAAGCAGGTTTGGAGTGGAAGACAGGGAGCTTAACGTGAGATGTGCTATATCCAGCATGTCTGCTTAGACATCATGGTACAAATACTGAGACAAGTGTTACTGTACACTAGGGCTCAGGGCCGAGATCCAGAACATAGTTACACACTTGGCAGTAAAAAGATAGATTGTATTTAATACCATGCATCTAGATGAGCTTGAGGTGGGAGTGAAAGTCGAGGCAGAAGACTGGCCAGAAGCCTGTGGCCTGCCTGCCTTAGGTCGGGTCACCAGGAGGAAAAGCAGAAGGCAAGGAGGAAAAGCCAGTGAGGTAGGAGGTTGTGCTGGTGCAT
>PVIR01002270.1:13590-105216 GCA_004026965.1 Petromus typicus | reverse complement strand
TTGTGGTACTGGTTGTTGCTGGGCATAAGTCTCCACGCCCAGTATGGTACGTGGTTTCCGGGGATCCAACCCGGGTCCTTGCGCTTGCAAGACAGGCACCCGAACCACTGAGCTAAATCCCCAGCCCGCGATGTTTCTTCTTAGGAGATGGCCCATTGGGGAGTGAACCCAGGGCCTTTGCACCGAGCTACATGCCCAGCCTTTTTCTTTCTTTCTTTCCTTCTTTTTTTGAGACAGAGTCTTGCTAACTCACTGAACTGCTCAGGGTGGGCTCAGATTTGCAGTCCTCCTGCCTCAGGCTCTGGTGAGTACTGGGATTACAGGCGTGGACCACCACATCCGCTTTGCTTCTCAATCTTTTTTTTTAGGTTTTTGGAGACAGGGTCTCGCTTTGTGGTTGAGGCTGGCCCTGAGCTCAGCCTCAAACTCACATCACAATCCTCCTGCCTCTGCCTCCCGAGTGCTGGGATGACAGGCGTGAGCCACCACGCCCGGCACTGTGGTATGTGGTACTGGTTGCTGCTGGGCGTGAGTCTCCACGCCCAGTATAGGTATGTGGTTACCGGGGAATCGAACCGGCCCTTGTGCTTGCAAGACAGGCGCCGGAACCACTGAGCTAACTCCCCGGCCCAATGCTTACTTGCTTTTAAGACACTGTTTCTGTGCAGTGGTCTAGGAACCACCCTTACACTGCTCTTTTCCTGCTCTTACCACAGCTCCTGGCAGTTTCTCCTGCCCAAACAACTTCTGTTTTTGTCTGCTTGCTTCTGCCACCACACTGAGTCCACCTATTATAATTTTTTTTTTTAGGTTTTTTGAGACAGGGTCTCGCTTTGTGGTTCAGGCTGGCCCCAAGCTCAGCCTCCAACTCACATCACAGCAATCCTCCTGCCTCTGCCTCCCGAGTGCTGGGATCACAGGCGTGAGCCACCACGCCCGGCACTGTGGTATGTGGTACTGGTTGCTGCTGGGCGTGGGTCTCCACACCCAGTATTATATGTGGTTACCGGGGAATCGAACCCGGGCCCTTGCGCTTGCGAGACAGGCGCCGGAACCACTGAGCTAACTCCCCGGCCCTGCTTCTCAATCTTAATACTTCTCCTATGTCTTCTTTCTTCAGAGAAATCCTTTCTCCCACTTAAGCCCTGGAGTCTGGGGCACACTCAGTGCCACAGCTCTGCACGGTGGCACCGCCACTCATGCCCCCGGGTGCCTTGACTCCAGCCTGCACTGCGGCCCGGGACGTTTCAGGCCGTGCTGTCAGAGTCCTGGCCCCTCGCCATGTGTTTGCCAGGGCTAAAGTCAGCAGCCGCCTCTGGGTCTGGGGACGATCAGAGTCCTCCCTGATAACGCACACCCCTGCTGGCTTCTGGGGAAGCCACCGTCACACAGGTCTACGTCCCCATGAATCCTCGGCTTTGGAGGACAACAGTCACAGTCAGAGAGCACTGCTGCCCTCAGGGTAAAACAGCATGGTCTCTGGGTTTGATCCTCAGCAGACAGACAGACAGACAGATAGACAGAGATAGAGACACACAGAGAAAGAGACAGAGACAAAGAGGAGAGAGATAGAGGAGAGGGACAGAGAAGAGACAGACAGACAGACAGAGTCAGACAGAGCAGAGAGGCAGGGACAGAGAGGAAGGCGCTAGGTCTCCATGTGGCAGAATGCTTGCCTGGCGAATGCAAGACCTAGGTTTCGTGTCCACCACCTAGAAAAGGTGGTGGTGCCCACACCTGTCACCCCAGCCCGTGGGAGGCTGAGGCAGCCGGACTGTTACAAGTCTGAGGCCCGCCTGGGCTGCACAAGGCCAGCGCAGGTCTTTATCTAAACAAAGCACGAAGCAAACCACCCGCAAGCCCAGCCAAACCCAACAGCGCAGTTCTCAGGAGCGATCCCTGAAACGAGCGGCGAAGCTGAAGTCCCCGTTTTGGTGACACTGAGATGGGAGTCGCCCTCCGCCCTCTCCCTGCGCCAGGTTCTCAGGTCGTGATGGGGAGCAGAGCCAGTCACCCACAGCCGAGTGATGAGCATGCTTTATTGTGAGCAGACAATGGGCATCGGGAATGAGGAGGCAAGAGCGTCTCAAACAAGCGAAGAATGCACAGAAAATGAGGCGCCCTGAGGACAGTGGGCACAGGAGTGGCCCCCCTGTGCCACCAGCAGCCCCCCGAACCGACTCTGTGCCCAAACACGACCTCCGGCTGGGCTCTCCGACAACTGTAGACCGGGTCAGACCCCGTCTTTTCTCAGCCCTGGGGAAACGGTGGGGCCACAGGAGGCTCAGAGCGCAGTGGGGAGCTCAGTCCCGCCTGGGGGCGCCGTGCTGCCGAATGGTCACCCTGATCCAGTCCACGTAGTTCTGCACCTTGGTGTAGATCCCGTAGGTCCCACACTCGGGGCCCCAGGACACCAGGCCAGCGACGTAGACTTTCTTTTCTGTGAGCTTCTTGACAGCAAAAGCGCCCCCACTGTCCCCCTGACAACTGTCCACGCCCTGTCCTCCAGCGCAGAACATGTTCTCAGTGAAGACGTAGGACGTGACGTCCACCTGGGGACCTTTCCCTCGTGTCTCCTGACACATTCCTAAATCTGTTATGGGTAACATGGCCCCTCGGAGCATGTAAACCCAGTCTTTTCTCTCTGTCCTGCCCCAGCCTGAGATCATGCCCAGCTCCCCCACAGAGAAGTTGGAGGTGGTGCTGGGCAGGCAGATGGGGGACACGGTCGGGCCCATCTTCGCCGGCTCTTTCAGCCGCACCAGCGCGATGTCGTTGTCAAAATTCTTGCGCACCCCGTGGCTGGGCGCCGGCTCCCACCCCGGGTGAATGAACACGCCGTCGGCGGCCAGTGCCTGGGCCTTGTCCAGCCCCGAGGTGTGCACGGTGGTCGAGCCCGCATACATCGTGGGGTGCGAGTTTCCTTCCACGACGTGAGCTGCGGTCAGCACCCAGGACTCATCGATGAGGGCGCCCGCGGCCCGATCAGAACGGAAGAACACTTGCCAGGGGAAGTTCTCGATCTTCGCCAGGGACCCACCGAATATCCTCTGTTTCATTTCAAAGGGCTCGCTGGGGGCTCCACAGACTAGGAAGCAGAGGGACAGGGAGGGACTGAGCATCC
Organism: Petromus typicus; assembly: GCA_004026965.1. Classification (NCBI taxonomy): domain Eukaryota; kingdom Metazoa; phylum Chordata; class Mammalia; order Rodentia; family Petromuridae; genus Petromus; species Petromus typicus. The sequence continues at coordinate 102,092 of PVIR01002270.1, read as the reverse complement.
TCCCCCAGGATGCCACTCACCACAGGGAGGCCCACTCCCCCCACAGTCCCGTCTCCACGCCTAGATGCCCCTGTGCCAGTGCCGCCCACAGCCGAGCAGAGGCAGCGCATGAATTGGCCTCCAGAAGCAGCACTCTGCTGCCACACTGGGCCAGCCCCTCGGGCACCAGCCTGTGAGCCGGGCGCCCACCCGGAGCCTCTTTCCTGGCAGCCTGCGGAGGGGGCGAGCTCTCTACCTCCACCTGTGCCCAGACAAACCCTGTGCCTATGGCCATCACTGCGGGGCTCGCTGCGCCTGGGTCCCTCCGAGTAACTCCCAGACCTGCTACCCAGGACAGGGAGGCATCTCTGGTCTGGCCTCGACCTCCACCTCCCCGGGCTGCTGCAGGCAGGATCATGCGCCACTCCTCGGGCAAAGCCAGCAGATCGAAATCCTTCGCCAGCTGGGTTCGGAGCCTGCCCTGCCCTCTCTAACTCCGAGCTCACACTCGCTTCACTCAGGCACGACACCACCTCACGGACGGCCACAAGGACACGGGCATAAACACAACGCTCGGCTTGGTCTCGAGTGGGGTATCACCAGCATCACCATTATTATTCAGGTTTTGCCCCAATGTCACCCTCTCCTCAGCTCTGATCGTCCTACAACCCTCCTCTCTGCCTGTCTCTCTCTCTCTCAGTACAAGGCCTTGCTATGTAGCCCAGGCTGACCTCTAACTCGCAGCACTCCAGCCTCAGCCTCCTGATTGCCGGGATCACAGGGGTATGCCCGCGTGCCCGCTACAAGACCTCGTTTCTTCTAGTCCCCTGTGTCTTGCTGTCACATGGAGTTTCACTCCAGTAACTACGCCTTTGAATGATGATTCTTCACTCTCAACGTTCAGGCCTGCTGACTGCTCCAACTGTCCGCAGCTCACTTGCTATCTCTTCATCTGACTCGGGGCCTGAGGAAGCTCTCCACAGCCCGGCAACACCTCACTGCACAGAAGCCCGGAAGCCCCAGGTAAAGCCTCGCCCACTCAGCAGGCGCCCCACAGCCTTGGCCTGTGCTGTCCCCCGACACCCCACAGAAGGGCCGATACCTGGAACGCACGTTGGCAGCTCTGTGCCCAGCACCTCGTTCACCCAGCTCCCGTTCGCAGCGCACCGATATTCCGCTGGAAGACACAGCAGGCAAGTCACGCCAACCAGCAGTGGTCGCTCCCGACCCTGGGCACGGCCACCACGGCCCTGGGCTTGACCCAGACACAGTCACAGGAAGTCAGCTGGAAAAACTCGTCAGATTGGCCCTCAGAGGGGGGACAGAACCGAAGTCGTACCAGGGCCCCAACATCAAGAAAGCCAGTCACTGCACTGGCTGGGCACGCAGCTGAGCGGCACAGCACTGGCACGACGTTCTGAGCGTGCTAGGTTCCACCCCAGACCACAAGAAAAAATAGCTGATTAAATGAAGAAGAAAAAGAAAGCCAGTCGGCATAGCACAGCACCCTGCAGCTAGAAACACCCCACCCCACCCCACCCCCGTGCGTTTCGCAGGGTTCAGGGACTGGTCTGGAGTTGGACGGTCTCGCAGACGCGCGGTGGGTGGGGCAGGGTTCCTGCAGCCACCGCGAAGCCAGGCTGGGGACCCCTCGGGGGTTCCGTACGAGTGACCTTGAGGACCTCCTGCACCTCGAGGAAAGCTGGGTCCTCAGACCGAGCCAGGAGGGCGGCAGTGACCGTTCTGGGCCCCGCGTTTCTGTACAAACCAGGAGGCACCTGCCCCCCACGCACACCCGCCCCGAGAGGAGACTCACCGCTGCCCTCGTGCTCCAGGTAGTAATACGGCTCCTCACAGGTGTACCGGACAACAGAACCAAATACGGTGTCGTCTGGTCCCTCAACTTTGCCATTTCGAACGGGGTCAGGAGCACCACAGTCCACGGCTGCAGGAGGAGAGGAGACAGCGGTCCGACGCCGCCTCCGGAAGAGCCAAGGGGCCAGTCCCCCCCTGACGTCTGCCCCGTCACTTCCGTCAACACCCCGCGAGTCTCCCACCAAGCCCAGCCCCCTGGGATCCTGGGGCCCTTCACAGCCCAGGGAGGAATGAGTCCCAGGGCTGGGGAGGGTCCTTGAGAAGCCAGGGACACACCCACTCAAGGGTCTTACCTACCAAATGCACAGTTCCTTTCTTTAGAAGAAAAGCTGGCCTTCTAACGGACCTGGGACCAGACCAGGGCCGGAACTAAAAGCCTACCCATGCCTGGTTTCCCTCCCCCAGACTGAGAAGAACCAGGGGCACCCAGGGCTGGCGATGAAGCCCAGGGCCTCTGCTGTGCCAGGTGAGGACCCCACGCCTGAGCGCCAGCCCCAGCCTTTGCTTTTCAGTTAGCCATCTCACTAATCTGTGGAGATCCTCCTGTTTCAGCCTTGAGAGTGGCTGGAATTACTAGCATGTCCCGCCACACCCTCAGCAGCACATCTGAAGTTTGTTGTGCACATTTTGCAATTGCCAGTAACAGGGAAAAATTTTAAAGAAGAGTTCCACGTCGATGGGACACGCACGCTGACAGTTCGCTTTGGAAATGTCACTCCACTTTCCGTTGCTTTGACAAGTAGAATAGAAAAATGTTGAGCTCGAACTTCCCTAGAGAGTAACAGAGATTATCATTAATTTATAAAAAGAGATATGCTCTCTGGCCCCGGGTCAGTGAGGAGTCCTCACACCCACAAAGCTGAGGGACAGCTCAGCACAGGGACCGGAGAACCCAGGCGTGGGGCTGGACAGGAAGACAGCGGCCAGCTGCCCCTCCCAGGGCGCAAAGGGGAGCCAGGGCCTGGCCTGGCCGAGCACTCCAGACTCGCGGGGGAAGAGCTTGAGCCGTTCTGTCCCCGGCGAGGGCGTCCACCCCGTGGTCCCATGGGACGTGGGGCCAAGGGCGGGACAGCGCGCTAACCCAGGCCGGAGATCCCCGCGCACAGTGGGAGCTCTACCTCGACAATCTCGAATCCTTCCATACAGATTATCTTCACCACGTCATTGAACACATATCGTGCCGCTTCGGGCTCCCAGGTAGAATTGGCAGAGACGTGTTTTTGGCAGGGGATTGCTTGGAAAAGACAGAAGGAGGGAAAGACAAACATGTTTTACTGGTGAGCCGGAGACTTCTTTTTGTATCATTCAGAGCTACATCTTTTCTATCACCCAGCCGTCGTCAGTTCTGGCGCCCCACACTCTCACAGAGACGGCTTTTCTAACCCACTCCCCGCGTCGCCAGCCTCGTCCCACTGACGGGTCACCAGGTGGCAGTCATCCCACCCTCGCTGACAAGGCCCGCGCTGCGTGAGGAGCTGTGTCTCAGGTCGCCACTGAGAGGGGTCTGACCCGACGCTGTCCAGGGGCTCTGGTATCACCACGCAAAGAGGGACTTGGAGAGCACTCACGATCGGCATGGTAACGGAGTTTCCAGCCTTTGTTCTCCCCTGATGGGTCCGTTTGAAAGACGATATCCACAGTGTTACTCCTGGTTTCTATGGTGAGTGGCCCCGGAAGCCCACTGCCACAGTAGGGACCAAAGTGCTGATTTCTTGTGACAAACTAAAGGGAAGCGAAAGGATGAAATCAGAAGACAGCAATAAGGAAAGGGGGGGTAGATAAAGGTAAATAAAAGAAAATAAAGAGAATAGTAAATAAGGAAAAAAGAAGAGATGGGATGAAAGATCGTTTTGTCTTCAAGAAAAAAAACCTCTCGGAGCATGGCACACATCTGTAATGCTCGCACTCTGGGAGGCTGAGGCAGGAAGATGGAAAATTTGAGCCCCAACCTGAGCACTTGAGCAAGACCCTGCCTCAAAATTGAAAAGTTTTTTGGGCCGGGGAGTTAGCTCAGTGGTTCCGGCGCCTGTCTCGCAAGTGCAAGGGCCCGGGTTCGATTCCCCGGTAACCACATAACAATACTGGGTGTGGAGACCCACAACCAGCACCACATACCACAGTGCCAGGCGTGGTGGCTCACGCCTGTCATCCCAGCACTCGGGAGGCAGAGGCAGGAGGATTGTGATGTGAGTTGGAGGCTGAGCTCAGGGCCAGCCTGAACCACAAAGCGAGACCCTGTCTCCAAAAAAAAAAAAAAAAATTGAAAAGTTTTTTAAAGGGCTGGGGATGTAGCTCAGTGGGAAGATCCTGAGTTCAATCCTCAGTATGACCAAAAAGGAAAAGGAGAAAGGAGAAGGGGCAGGGAGAGGAGGGCAGGAGGGGCGGGAGCCGCGAGGGAAAGAGCAAGCCGCGGTCACCGCCTCTGCGCAGGGAGGAAGACGCGAATGAACTGTCACCCGCGCACATCTAAGCTGTCGCGGCAGGTCCCTCCCGAGTCGGCCGGTTCCACGTCAAAGTCCTCTCTGCTCACGGTCACCACCACCTGGAAGCCCTCCTCCAGCCGGATCTGGTATTCACACCTGGAGTTCTCCGGGTACGGAGCCGGATAATTGGGGCTCGTGATCTCCCCGATCTGGGTCGTGAACACATCCCCACTGCAGTTGACTGCGGGAGGAAAAGAGAATCAGACACTGGCCGAGCAAGGACGCCCCCGCCTGAGCCTCAGCCCCTTCCGTGTCGGCGCAGAGACCCTCCTTCAGATGCCCGGCGTTTCTCCGCTTCCGGCCGCCGCGAGATAAGCAGATCCGCTGGACACGCATGTCTCCCGGCGGCTGTTCCTCTCCTGTACTCTGTCACAGCCACGGAAGGCTGACGCCTTCCCCCTGCCCCTCCGGCGCTTGTCTCCCAGTTTACGGGTAACTGAGAATGGATGTGGCGTGGAAGACAGGCAGCCCTCGGCGAGGTCGGCGCCCCCAGTGCGCCCCAGTGCGCCCCAGTGCCGGGCTCACCTCCGCAGTTCCTCATGTCATCGTGCAGGAAGTACTCCGGGGGACAGGAGCAGAAGTAGCCCCCGATGAAGTTGTTGCAGAAGTGGCTGCAGGGGACATCCGCAAAGTCTTCACACTCATTCACATCTACAGGAGCAGAAGGAGATCGGGTGGAGGATACAGGCTGAGAAAGGAGGCGGGTAAGCCCAAACCGGCCAGGGAAGAGAAAGCCAGGCAGACTCGAGCATCAGGACTCCAGAAAACCACATTTCAGAACGCGTGATGCTGCGTCATGGTCCCGCTGACGGCTCCGGAGCCGTGCCCGCCTCTGGACAAGGGGGAAGGGGCCCTGGATGCCAGGAGCCGCTGGCATGTCCCACTTGGAGAGACTCTGCAGGGAGGGTGATGGTCACAGCCACCACTTGTACAGCGTTGGCCCCTCCCTCAAGTCAGATCAGTCTAACGAGGTTCCAACTCCATTTCAACGCACAGATAGGTGTCGAGACCTCACACTTTGAAGGTTCGGATGGGCTCAAGAACTGCCACATCATTTTTTTTGTTTTGTTTTGGTTTTTTTTGTTTGTTTGTTTTTGAGACAGGGTCTCGCTTTGTGGTTCAGGCTGGCCCTGAGCTCAGCCTCCAACTCACATCCCAGCAATCCTCCTGCCTCTGCCTCCCAAGTGCTGGGATGACAGGCGTGAGCCACCACGCCCGGCACTGTGGTATGTGGTACTGGTTGCTGCTGGGCGTGGGTCTCCACACCCAGTATGGTATGTGGTTACCGGGGATCGAACCTCGGTCCTTGCGCTTGCAAGACAGGCGCCAGAACCACTGAGCTAACTCTCCGGCCCTCTTGCCACATTATTAACTGTGTCCATTCCCTCTTTCCTCACCTTTGTATGCAGGGACCTACCTGTGGAAGTATCACAGTGCCACCTGAGCGAAAAGCTGCTAACAGTTCCCAATCCATAGCAACTCTCAATGAATTACCATTTTGTTGTTGTTGTTATTTTTGAGACAGGGTCTCACTTTGTGGTTCAGGCTGGCCCTGAGCTCAGCCTCCAACTCACATCACAGCAATCCTCCTGCCTCTGCTTCCTGAGTGCTGGGATTACAGGCGTGAGCCACCACACCGGCACTGTGGTATGTGGTACTGATTGCTGCTGGGCATGATGCCCAGTATTGTATGTGGTTACCAGGGAATCGAACCCAGGGCCTTGCACTTGCAAGACAGGTGCCAGAACCCCTGAGCTAAATCCCTGGCCCAAATTACTGTTTTTTATCTACTATTATCATCACCAATATATGGTCGTACATTTGCATTCACAAAGGTGACACATGGAGGGACCCAAGACAAGTCAATATTTTGGTTTTTTGTTTTCATTTCTTGAGACCTAGTCTTACTCTGTATTCAAGGCTGGCCTCCAACTCGGCAACCCTCCTGCCTCAGCTTCCCAAGGGCTGAGATCACAGGCATGTGCCACCACATCCAGCTAATATTTTGTATATACAAAGAATCCTCACTGGATGCATTGTGAAAGATGTTTTTGGTTTCCATCTTCAACCTTACCGATGGCAACATAATAGGCAGCAAATCCAGTGTACCGCTCTTCGTTGGAGAAATCCGACGTGAAGATCACTTGGAGTTTGTTGTAGAGGATGTGGAACTCTTCTATGACTGGGGAGTCGGGTTTCTTGCTGGTCCTCTGCCCGCAGAGTTTTCCTTCTTCAACGCCTCCGGACACTATCTAAGGAAAGAGTAATAAAGATGCTAGTAAAGGTTAGTGTTTTGGCTTGGAGGTGACAGAGAAGGACCCTTCCGTGTGGTGATGGCATGTCTGTGGCACTACTGTGCCTTCCCACCCCGCCCGGCCCCCGCCGTCCTCCTGTGACTGACCTGCACCGAGTCATACAGGCAGTCCTCCGACAGCTCCACGTCCAGGTGTGTGAAGTACAGGTGGATTCCAAAGCCTTCCGGAACCTCGACGTCCCACGTCTGCTTTGCCTCGTTGGGGTACGCCTGCGGGTAGTTGGGGGACAGGATCTTCCCGTACAAGGTGGGCTCTGCATGAGCCCAGGCCCAAAGGGAAAACAGGACCATGTACCTGGGGGGACACACGAGGGGTGTCACCAGGGGCCTCGGGCAGAACCCCAGCGGTGTCACGGGGGAAGGAAGCAGGCAGCCAACTGCGCACAGAGGCCCAGGCCAGGCCGAGCCCGGGCTGCAGGTCCGGACGCCCTGGTCACTCACCGCACGGCTGGCCGTCCGCCCATGGCGCCCGTCCGACCTCTCTGCTCCTCCGGACTCTGGAGATGAACTGGCGAGTGTCACCTGCTCGGGCAAGCAGTGTCACCTTCCTGAGGAAAACTCAGTTTATGGAGCAGGGCCACTGCGGCCCCCACGGGACGCCTCACCCCCCGACCCCGCTCCAACTCCTGCTAATTTTCCAGCCCAGAGCTAGTCTCGACCCTGTCCCCGGCTTCGCTGGCCTTTCTCCCAAGAGGAATGTGCAGCTCTCCTAGTTTTCCCTTCCTCGGTCCCCCCTGCCTTCCCGGCCAGGCCCTCCCCCTTCCCTCGGTCCTGGGACCCCGAGCTCTGGCCTCTGCTGCACCGTGGGGGCTGCTCCCGGGGGAGGGCCGGCTCGGAGCGGGATGGGAAGGAAATCCCCATCGCCTCCCAGCGTGGGGCAGTCGGATGGTTGCTGTCCTCACCGTAGGACACTTCCCAAAGTCCCTGGAACAGTTGCCGAAATTGCTTTCAACCCTGAAAATAACAGCTGTTGGAGGGGCTGGGGGGGGCTATGCCTGCCTTTTCTGGCCCTCTCTCTCCAGCCCTTTCTCCAAACCTTTTCTCCTCCACCAAAGCTCTGCTGTTCAGTTTTAAGGCTTTTACCTTCAGGCGCTGCTGGGAGCCGGGCAGCCAGCGGTCATGCTAAGCGACCCTGCGGGCTCCCCAGGCGGCAGGTCGGCCTCCCCGTCCCGGGTGCTGCGTTAAGATCCCAGCCCGCGCGGGTCAGAAATTCCCAGACCCAAGCCCCGGGGGCTGGGAGACCAGCTCGAGGCGCGGCCCGGTCTCGGGCGCCCTCTGCTGGGCAGAGCAGAACTGCAGCCTCCTCCCAGGACCGAGGTCACGCTGGGCTGCGGGGAGTTCGCAGATTGCCTAACCGTCCTTTTGGCCAAGGGGTGTGTTTCAGAGTTTTTGGGAAGTCAGGTGGTTTGTGGGAAAAGGAGGAGATTGACACTAAATAGAAAAAGCTAAACTCAGAAAGTTCAGCCCTCTGGCTGTGTAGGAATCACAAATCCAGGGAGAGCACTCTGTGTATGTATGCACACGTGTGTGCGTGTGTGTGTGCGTCTGTGTGAGCATGTGTGTGCCTGTGTGTCTGCACGTCTGGGTCTGTGTGTGTGCCCACGTGTGTCTGTGCATGTGTGCATCTGCGTGTGTGTGTGTGTGCTCAAGAGTCTGTGTGTCTGTGTGCATCTGTGCGCATCTGTGCCTGTGTGCACACACGTGTGTGTGTGTGCGCATGTGCGTGTGTCTGGGAATCAAACTCAGGGTCTTAAGAATACTCAGGCAGGGGCTGGGGATTTGGCTCAGTGGTTCCAGCGCCTGTCTTGCAAGCGCAAGAGCCTGGGTTCGATCCCTGGTAACCACATAACAATACTGGGTGTGGAGACTCACCCCAGCAGCAACCAGTACCACATACCACAGTGCCGGGCGTGGTGGCTCACGCCTGTCATCCCAGCACTCGGGAGGCAGAGGCAGGAGGATTGCTGTGATGTGAGTTGGAGGCTGAGCTCAGGGCCAGCCTGAACTACAAAAGCGAGACCCTGTCTCCAAAAAAAAAGAATACTCAGGCAACACTCTCACACCTACAGTGGGGCCTGTATTTTATTTTTTTGTTTGTTTGTTTTTTGAGACAGGGTCTCGCTTTGTGGTTCAGGCTGGCCCTGAGCTCAGCCTCAAACTCACATCACAATCCTCCTGCCTCTGCCTCCCGAGTGCTGGGATGACAGGCGTGAGCCACCACGCCCGGCACTGTGGTATGTGGTACTGGTGGCTGCTGGGGTGAGTCTCCACACCCAGTATGGTATGTGGTTACTGGGGATCAAACTCCGGGCCCTTGCAACACAGGTGCTGGACCCACTGAGCTAACTCCCCGGCCCTGGGGCCTGTATTCCCTAGAATCCAAGATTTCATCAGTTGAAGATTCTTCACTACTTTATGTACCTTTTGGAATAAAAACGCGGTCAAGCTGCGACGTTCAGTTACTGCAGGACACACGCTGGCCTCAGGAGTGAGGAAATGCAGGAGTGGGTCACACGCGGTGCAGCTCTTGTCCTGTCTCCGCTTGGCCGGGCACTAGGCCTGGGCCTGGGAGACAAATCAGGCCCCACCTCCAATCGGCGCCTTTCCGGCTCCCTGCGGTCCAAAGCTGGCGGCTGGGCCAGGGTGCGCACAGGAGGTGAGCGGCCTCCCACCGCCTCTCCGTGCGGGCCTGGCCGCCGAGTCCTCCGCACAGCAGACACTGTGGGACCCTTCGCGTCCCAGCCGGGGCCTCGCTGGGGCACCCCGGCTGTCTGCATCTGGGGAGCAGCCCTGGAAAACCTGCTCCCTATCCAGGCGGCCACCCCCGCACACTGGAGGAGAAGCGTGACAGCACTGCGGGCTGGGTGTCCGTGGACGGACAGCAGGATGCGGGCAGAGGCCCTGCTCTGCCCAGTCCCGGCGAAGTTCCCACAGGGAGCTCCCCCGCGCTTCTGTGAGGGACGGCAGTTCCTGCGGCAGATCTCCTCTGCGAAAATCAGCCATGGCCTGCAGCTGGGAGGCTGGGGTGGCCTGCTCAGGGAGGGCCTGGGAGAGCATGAACTGACAAGCGGCGGAAGTTTAAACCACTCCCAGCTGCTTTCGGCAGTGCGGCTGTGAAAAGGATTTTGCCTGTCTGCACTCCAGCTCCACCGTGTGAAAGAGGAAATAAAATCCCCACCCCAGACCCCGCTGCATAGTCAGGGCCAGGTGAGGCTGAGACTCGGGGAGACTATGTGCTGGGCCTGCAGCACACATCTGGGGCTCAGTAAACCCTTGCAAAATAATTCACAGGCCAGCACAGAGGCGCAGCTGAAGGTCGTGGAGCCCAGGAAGCCGAGATGCCAGGAATGTGAGCTACATGCCTAGGAAAGTCCCAGCACCGAGCGGGCGCTGAGAGAGGCCGCGCGGGGCCGCAGAGCCGGGGCGCCCGCAGCTCACCACAGCCGGCCGGCGCTGGACGTGCAGCTGCAGGACCCACGCGCCCTGCTGGGTTTCGGTCTTGCTTTGGTCTGATTCCTTTCTATTTCCCTGTCCCCCTCTTTTGGAATAGAAATATTTACCCTGTGCTGTCGTATTTTAAAAGTATTTAACTTTCATCGAGGTTTTTACAGGAGCTCCCAGCTAAGTGTTTGCCGTGAGTTTCAGAGGAGATTTGGGCTTGAATTTCCAGGCAGGCTGGAACTCTTAGCTCCTGGGGACGGACTGAAACCACATTGCAGACTGAGACGAACATGAGCCTTTGAGGGCCCAGAGGTGGAATATCAGGGTCTTCTCTAAAGTGTGCGCCAAAAGTCTCACGTGTTCAGAGGTGGGGCTCTCGGAAGGTAACTGGGTTACAGCAGCACTGCACTGATGAGCGGATTAACCATCTATGCGATCGAAGCAGAACGTGCTGCTTGATGGTGGCTGGGGAGAAGCGCTGGGTCACTGTGCTGACTTGGCAGGGTCTAATGTGTGTGAGCGAGAAGGAGACGGGGCTGAACCCGGACCCTCATCCTGCACCACCTCCCCCGCCCTTTCGATTTTCTTATTTTGAGAGTAGGTCTTGGTAAGCTGTTAAACTGCTCAGACTGGGCTCACGCTTGACCATCTCCTGCTTCAGCCTCCGAAAGTGCGGCAGTGATTAGTTGTCGTCAGGTCGTCATGTTGTGTCCCTTCCTGCCTCTCGGTCTGTTTCCTGACCGTCATGAGTGGACAGCCCTTCTCCGTCTGCTGCTTCTACCTCGGAGCGATCGGCCCTGGACTGAGCCCACCGAGACCGTGAGCCGAGGTTACCCTCTCCCCCCTCTACTTCGGGTGTTCTGTCTCGGTGACACCAACATGACTGGTGACACACTTCGTCACTCCATCTCCACGTTGTCTTCTTGGCTTTTCACACATAAAAGGGCAAACTGCTGTGTTGTTCTACATCTGAATCGCAGTTCGTGTGGTCAGGCTGGCACACAACCCTGAAAGCTGCAGACGTATGTAAACACGGACAAGTGTTACTCAGTGTTACCCAGCCTCTCTCACCCACTTTCAGGCCCCAGAGACATTAAGAAATAGAGCAGAGGGCCGGGGATTTAGCTCAGCGGTTCTGGCATCTGCCTGGCAAGCACAAGGTCCCTAGTTTGATCCCCAGTAACCACATACTACAGTGCCGGGCGTGGTGGCTCACGCCTGTCATCCCAGCACTCAGGAGGCAGAGGCAGGAGGGTTGCTGTGAGTTCAAGGGCAGCCTCAGGTACATAGTGAGTTCAAGGCCAGTCCGAACTACATAGTGAGACTCTGTCTCAAAAGAAAATACTGTCTTCACTTTTGGAAATGGAGGAGGAGATTAGCAGAAGGGGAGAGGAAAGGAAAAGCAGTAATGAGGTTGAAAATTATCAAGACTATGTTACACGCACATACCAATTTCCAAAAACAAACTGCACTATTAGCATGTAGTAATTTTTTAAAATGTGTGTATGTGTGTGTAAATGGGGAAAGAAAGAAGAGCTAAAGGGAGGGGAGGAGAAAATAGAATTAAGATATAATATGTACAGGTACAAATTTCCTATCATGAACATGATCCACACGCACGACCAACATGTACTAATAAAAAAAGTACTATAGGGCCGGGGAGTTAGCTCAGTGGTTCTGGCGCCTGTCTTGCAAGCGCAAGGGTCCGGGTTCGATCCTCGGTAACCACATACCGTACTGGGCGTGGAGACTCACCCCAGCAGCAACCAGTACCACATACCACAGTGCCGGGCGTGGTGGCTCACACCTGTAATCCCAGCACTCGGGAGGCAGAGGCAGGAGGATTGTGATGTGAGTTTGAGGCTGAGCTCAGGGCCAGCCTGAACCACAAAGCGAGACCCTGTCTCAAAAAACCTAAAAAAAAATAAAAAATAAAGTACTATAAAGTTAAATATATACCTATGATCTTAAATAGCAATAAAAGCCAAGATGGAAGTAGCCGAGAGTAGGCTGCAAATGGATGCTAACTGAACCCCCGAATTCAGCAGGACTGCTCTCCCCGCACTCCTCAGGGTCGCTTGGACAGTACAGAGCACGCGCGGGGCGGCCTGCAGGGAGCAGAACGGCCACCGGAGGGCGCCCTCGCTCAGGACCTCGGCCCGGGCCGGAACCCGCGCACCGGAGACGACCGGTCCGGGGTCGCCCAGGCGCACGAAGCCGGGCTCACGCAGCGCGCTTGCGGGAAGACACCGGTGACAGCACGGCCGCAAGAGAGTGTCTGGGATTTGAACCGCCAGCCCTCCCGGTAGTGAAGGCCCAGGTTAAAGTTCAAATTCCGAGGCAAACTGAAACTAAGACAGTAAATGCAAAAGTTACTCGAGTCGGAATCTCTCTCTTTCCATCCAGAAAGTTTCCAGACCCGGACAGAGGCGTGCTTGCCCCACAAGCTCCGGCCCTGGCTGGGATGGAGGAGCTCCTCCAAGACCTCAGGGCCGCTGCGTTAGTAACACGACAAGCCTTAGGAGACCCTCAGATTTCAAAAGCCCTCGGGCTAGCTGGGCATGGCAGTGCACGCCTGCAATCCCAGTACTCGGTAGGGTGAGGCAGGAGGATCACAGAGAGTTCCAGGCCAGTCCGGGCTACATAGTGACTTCAGAGCCAGTTTGCATTACAGATCAGACCTTGTCTCAAGAACATAAATAAATAAACAAACAAATAAAAGCCTAAGGGGTGAAGAGGTAGCTCAAGGTTTAAGCCGGGGAATTTAGGACCAGTCTAGGCAACATAACAAGACACTATCTCACAAATAAATAGCTCCGCATGGCGGTGCACTCGAGCTTTCAGGAGGCTGAGGCAGGAGGGCTGCACGAATTTGAGGCCAGCCTGGGCTACACAGTAAGTTCAAGGCCAACCTGAACGCCAAGGAGAATTTGTCTCAAAACAGCACAAGAAATGTATGTCCTGGGATCTTAAACATGATTGGAAGAAATCAGGCAGAGACCTAGTATTTTGGCTCCCGGTACACACCCCGTGGGCTCTCCTATGTGAACTTTTAAATTCCCACTTCCCTACTGTGACCAATCTTCCGGCCCCCAGGGCAGGTGCATCGTCCCCACTACGGAAGAAGACAGATGTTTTCAATCAGGAGAGTGAGTTGAAGGGCCCGGCCGCACCCACGAGCATCCTGACCGCAGCCGCGGGGCCTAGAAACGTGCCCGGAACGTCAAGAGAATTTCCCACTCTGCAGCTTGCGAACAAACCACCCGAGTTCAAGGCTGGACCCGCCACCGTTTCTTCTCGGGTCCTTAAGTGGAGAACGAGATTTGTCAATCTGGCAATCACAAAGGAGACGAAAGGAGCAGGCCTCCCAGCGCTCTCGAAGGGTGACTCGGCCGCTGGGAGAGAGAGGCTCCGACCCGGAGCTGGGCTGGGCGGGTCTCCCAGCCTGGTGGGCAGGGGCAGAAACTCAGCAGCTGGGGGCGCCCCCCCCAGCCAGGTGCCAGCCGCCCTGAGTGGGCCGCGGGCTGCAGCCCCTTCCTCCCTCTCTGCTGCCACATGCTCCAACAACAGGTAGCTCTGTGCATGCACACATGCGTGTGCATGTGTGTGCGTGCGTGTACACGCGTGTGCGCATGTGTGTGTGCGTGTGTGTGTACCTAGGGACTGAACCCGGCACCTACCCACTGAATTACAGCCCAACCGTTTCTTTTTCTTCCTTCGTTTCTTTGGAAACACACTCTAAGCAAAAACATAAACAAACAAAAAACGTGGTCTGGCCTAATCGCCCGGGTTGGGCTCAAACCCCAGTCCTCCTGTACCAGTCTCCCAGAGAACTGGGGTTACACGCCTGGCCCTTTTGGTTTTTGTAAGTTGTATGTTTCCGGTGCTCATCGCAGGAACAGAAAGCCCACTAACTGTCCTCCCACGTACAGGACATCGAGGCTACTCTCAAGGACACTAGATACAGCAAAGTTTGCCCAGGCGTTGGTGTATTTATTGTGCAATGACACTAATGAGAGACAGGGTGGGGGGTGGGGCTCGTTTTGTTTTGTTAAGAGTAGGAAAAGTTTATTGAGAGAAAGAAAGCTTCTGTCTAAGAGAGACAGAAGAGGGTCCAGAAAGTGGGTGGCCCACCAGGAACAGGTTTTCTGACCCAGAAAAATTTTAAGAAAAGTAAGGATCTATCAGAAAAAATAAAGTGATGAGATAAGAAAATACTTAGGCAAGGTAAGTGTGGAAAAGAAGTGGTAATGAGGTGAAGCCGACTGGGGGCTCCTGGACATTGGCTCGGAGCTGACCCTAACCCTGGGGACCGCCAGATCATCTTGGTTCAAAGCTTGGAGGAGCGCCTTCCCGAGGTCACGTGAGCGGGAGCTCAGGCCCCACAGCCAGACGGCCCCGGTGCTGCAGAGCACAAGTGCAGTGAACACGGACCCACCTGGCTCCCCGTCCATGGAGCACGGTGGGAAAAGCCAGCGGAAGCCCTTACAGCTTCTCTACCTGGGAAGATGTCAGATCCTGGACGACACCGTGTTCCAGACAGCTCAGCCCATGGCTGCTCACAAAGCAGGTGGGTCTTGGACAACGCTCAGCGGGAGCCTTAACCAGGGAGGGCGCACAGGCACAACCGTGGTCCAGGCGTGAGCTCACCCAGGAGCAAACTAACGCCTCCCTGAGACCTGTGTGCAGCGTTTTCTCTCTGCACCTGTTAGTAAAGTCCACCGGGGCAGTTTGATCTCAGCCGGCAAAGCCACCGCCACACCGTCACCATCCTGCTCACCCATCAGCTCTCCAGCCGGGTCACACGTTACTTTGCCGAGGTCTCTTCTCTTTGCCACAAGGTGTCATGCTGGTTATTACACCGATGACAGCCAGCTAACTGCACTTCATGAGCAAGAAGTAGCAAGTATTTGAGATTTATTATATCTGTGTGTCGACGGGTGGAAAGTAAATCTGACAAAAATTAGAGGTTTTATGGCTCGTGTTATGGCAGAGTAGTGTTCCACCGTAATAAACAAAAATCTTCTTTATCCAACAGTGCCACTGTAAATATGGCTGTGCAACCCCTAAAGCTCCATGTGGTCAAAGATGGGACTTTTCCGAGTGGCTGGATCCAGAGGGTGTGAGGCTGAGCTCAGGATGTGTGCCTCTGGATTAGTTCACTGATGGTTTAGCATCGTTCTGGGGGTAACAGGAAGGCCACCTTGGGTGTGGATGGCACCACCCAGAAGGGGCATAGCCTAGAAGGAGAAAAGGGAGAGGCAGGCTGCTGCTGCTTGCTGCCTTCTGCCTGCCCTGCCACACCACGGACTCTTTCTCTTCTGCGATGCCCTGTGCCCCTATGGGCCCGGAAACCTTAGTAAATTGAGATGGGACTCCATCTTTTTTTTTTCCCCTGTTTTTTTGAGACAGGGTCTCACTATGCAGGAGATTGCTGAGAGTTCAAGACCAGCCTGAGCTACATAGTGAGACACTTTCTCAAAAATAAGAAGCTTGAGGGAAACTGAGCTTGAGCTTAGTGACTTGCTATTCAGGGGTAACACAGGCAAGTTAGCAAGACACTATCTCAAAGCAGGAATTGTTCTTTTTCTTTCTAAGGAATTTTTCTAAAAGGGCTGGGAGCATAGCTCTGTCGTAGAGTGCAGTGCTCTCCTAGCACGTTCAAGACCCTGGTAACAGCCCCGGCACCTCCCACAGAGACAACAGGGGAGGAAAGGGAGGAAGAAGAGGGGAAAGCTGACAGGTCGGTGCAAGGCCTGCAGCCCCCGCCACGAGGAGCCAGAGTTCGAAGCCAGCCGACCCTAACCCAGCAAGACCCCTGCCACATTGCTTCATAAACTCCCCCATCCCACTGCCTCAGGGCGCGGCTGCTTGCTCTTCATCCTGTCTTCTGAGGTTCAGCCGAGAGCAGGGCAGAGTAGGTTCCCTAAACCAGGAGGACGTGTCCTCTTCGCCTCCCGCTCACCGCTCCGGTGCCCGGAGGCAGAGCCCCTCGTGCTGAAGCTGGAACCCAGGGCCTCAGGTGCGAGGCCAGGGCTCCTCTGAGTTGCAGCGTGTGAATAGGGCCTGGCGGATGGAGGCCTGAGCAGCACCTGTGATGTATCAGGTGAATCAGAGATTTTAGGATCTTAAACACCACGAAGACAAACACCTAACTGCAGAGTCTACGAGTAGCCTGCAGCCTGTAATTCCCCTTCTCAAGATCTGTTCTCTAGCCTGCTGGTACATACTGCGATTACGTTAGTGGACTCCGGCCAGCGAGTTGGCCCCGGGGGTAGTGAGGGCCGAACCCAGGTCTCTCTCACGGAGCTACATGGCTGGCCCTTCGTTTGCCCTGCATTTGAAGACAGGGCCTTGCTAAACGGCCCAGGCTGGATGGTAGAGTTCTGAGATTACAGATCAGCACCACACACAGCGCATTTTCTTTGCTTTTTTCCTCTTTAGAAGCAAAACATCTATTGGCACATGTTAGACACAACACTCACCGCAGGGAACGTGTGCACCTGTACGTGACGCCTCCTGCCCTCCCCTTGGCCCTCTCCCTACCTCATATACAAAAGCTCTGCGGTTTATCCTTTTTTTCTTACCCCTTTTTTCATTTCCTCCTTCTCCTATTTGAGCTAACTTTTTCCCCTATAAGTTTATCGGTACATCATAGGTACACATTATGATTGCATCTGTCCCTGGGGAATTTGTACCTGTACAGGACCTATCTCCCCCTCTCTTGTCCCAGTGAACATTTCCCATTTCCCAAAATATCTATTATACATTTTAGTCCTTATTTCCATTTTCAGTTTCTCACACCAGAAAAGCAATGTGGTATTTAAACATAGGTATCAGATTTGTTTCGCTTGAGAGTACATTCTCAAGGTCTATCCATTTGGCCAGAAATGTCTGCAGCTCATCCTACTTTATGGCGGAATAGTATTCCATCATATTTTAAAAATCTTCTTTATCCAACAGTGCTGCTGTAAATATGGGTGTGTATGTATCACTGTGGTATGATGCATTTAATTCTTTTAGAATTAAAGAAGGGGAAGTTGAACTTCTAGTTTTACTTTTTTAAAGAATCTCCACACTGATCTCCATAATGGTGGCACCAGTTTACATTCCTTCCAAGAGTGGAAGGTTCCTTTTCCCCCACAGCCCCACCAGAATTGGTTACTGGTTTCTTTGTTTTGCTTTGGTTTGTTTTTTTGCGACAGGGTCTCACTTTGTAGTTTAGGCTGGCCCTGAACTCACTATGTAACCCAGGCGAGCCTCAAACTCACAGCTATCCTCCTGCCTCTGCCTCCTGAGTACTGGGATTACAGGTATGATCCACCATGCCCAGCATTGTTGTATGTGGTTACCAGGGATCAAACTTGGGACCTTGTGCTTGCCGAGTAGATGCCGGAACAACTCAGCTAATTCCCTGGTGCTGTTATTGGCTGATGATTTCTTTCTTTTTTTTTGAGACAGGGTCTCTGTAGTTCAGGCTGACCCTGAGCTCAGCCTCCTACTCACATCACAGCAATCCTCCTGCCTCTGCCTCCCGAGTGCTGGGATGACAGGCATGAGCCACCACGCCCAGCACTGTGGTATGTGGTACTGATTGCTGCTGGGCATGAGTCTCCACACTCAGTATTGTATGTGGTTACTGAGGATCGAACCGGGGTCCTTGCGCTTGCAAGACAGGTGCCAGAACTACCGACAGCCACTTTCTGGAGTGAGATGGAATCTCAGTGTTGCTTTCATCTGCATCTCTTGAATGATCAGTGATGTTAAACATTTTTTCATGAACTTCTCTGCTGTTTCTTCTTCATCTGACAGGTGTCTGTTCATTTCAGATGCTCATTTTAGGACTGGGTCTTTAAATTTCAGGGAGTCTGATTCCTTTTGAGTTCTTTATATATTCTGCATAGTAGTCCTTTGTCTAAGGAACAGCTGGTAAAACCATTTTGTGAATTGTCTCTTCACCTTGTTAGTGTTTTTTGTTTTGTTCTTTTTGTTGCTGTTTTTGTTTTTTTGCTAAACAAAAGCTTTTTCTGTTTTATTTTGATGCTGTGTTTTGGGATTTTTTTTTTTTTTTCTTTTTGAGACAAGGTCTCACTTTGTAGTTCAGGCTGGTCCTAAGCTCACTACTGTAGCCCAGGCAAGCCTCGAACTCAGCAGTCCTCCTGCCTCTACCTCTTGAATACTGGGATTACAGGCATGAGCCACCACATCGAGCACAAAAGCTTTTTAATAAGATGAAATCCAAGTTGTTGATTCTCTGGATATATTCCATGCGATTGAGGATTTGTTCAGGAAGTCATTACCTATACCAATTTCTTCAAACAGATTTAGTGTTTGTTTTAATATTAAATCTTTAATCTATTTCAGTTTTAGTTTAGTGCATAGTCAAAGATATGGGTCTAGTTTTAATCTTCCTCCTGCAAGAGTCAGTTTCCCAGCACCATTTATTACAGAGGCTATCTTTCCTCCAGTGGAAGATCCTTTGTCAAAGATAAGGTAAAAGCTGTTTCTGTATCTTCTAATCAGCTCCATGACCCTCAGACCTGTTTTTCTGTCACTATCATGCAGTTGCAGCTAATTTGCTTAATGAAATGAAATTAGAATAGAAATTATCCAACAACACACAATATGGTAACATGTAACAAACACATATATATGCATCACAGTATGTGCATTTGTTGCATAGTTTGTGAACACATATGCACATTGTGTAGCACTGTGGTTTTTTTACAGTAGATCCCAAATGACTGGATTTTTTTAAGTTTGGAAGTCATAGTCAGTAGAACTCTGTTACTAAAGAGAAACTGCCCTGGGCCAGAGATTTAGCTCAGTGGTTCCAGCGCCTGTCTTGCAAGCACAAAGACCCGGGTTCGATCTCCGCATCAGATCTTGAACAGATCTCAGTAAAAATCTCAAGCAAAAAAAAGAATTGCACTAGGAGGTTGAGGCAAGAGGATTAAAAGTTTGAGCCTTGCTGGTGCAACTTATCAAGATATTTTCAAAAATAAAAACAACTAAAATTAAAGTTTTGTAAAGGGGCTGTGGATGTAACTTAGAGCAAAGGGCCTAGGTTCAGTCCTCAATACAAAACAAAAAAGCAAATAATTTCTTTTAGGATACATTTTTTATAACATATTCATGGCAAATATTTAAAAAGTCATGAGTATATGCAAGACCCTGGGTTCAGCTCCCAGCACCCCAAAAAAGAAAAAGAACAAAACACTTAAAACCAAAATCAGCCTAGTGATCAGCTGACCCAGAGTGAAGTCTAGCTATATAATCTCTACTTCTCTATCTGCTATCTAGGTCCTATCGGTCTGGAACGGGGAAAGGGCCGCTCACAGGATGCAGATGGGCTTCGATCCTACCGATTCTCCCCCGCAGAGAGGAAACGCCCACGGAGTTCGAGATGTTTGTCGCTTAAGGGGTGGGATGACTCACGATAGTCTCTACTTTCCCGTGTGAGTGAAATAATTTCAAAATATATTTTAAATGTTATACATTTTTAAAAATTTTTGTCCTGTTAAAAGCCCAGTCTGAGCTGCACTGTGAGTGCAAGGCAAACTCAAAATACATAGAGATCTTGTCTTGAAAAACAAAGCTTGATTATGTAATAAAATTTTTTTAAAGAGAGGAGAGAATTAGAGGTGGGTTTAAATTCTCTGCCACTTAGGCTGGGGATGGTGGTGCACACTGTAATCCCCGCACTAGGGAGGCTGAGGCAGGAGGATTACCCTGAGTTCAAGGGCTGCCTGGGTTACATAGTGAGTTCAAGGCCAGCCTGAACTACATGGTGAGTTTTTTCCTCAGAAAACCAAAACAACAAAACAAAAAGTTGGAGCCACCCCGGACAATCTAGCCAGACCCTATCTCAAAATAAGAAACACAAAATGGGGATGTGGGCCAGTGCGAAGACCCTGGGTTCGCTCCCCAGGACAACCCCCCAAAAGCGTGGTAAGCCCTTGTCTCGGGCAGGGCCACTGTAACGACTAACTGCCGATGGGCCGAGCGCCTGCTGGCACCTGGCTCCGGCCACAGCACCGCAGCGACAAGGACGCGGCGTGCGACAGGGGCCGGAGGGGTGCGCGCTGGCGCCTCTGGGGGGCGCGCGCGAGGCTGGCTTCCCGCTCCCGGCTCGCTGCCCCAGTGACCCCAGCGCGCGGCGACCGCGAGTAACCCCGGCTGGGCAGCGCCCCCCCCCCCGCCGCGACTCTCGCCTGCTCGCTTTCAGCCAATGGGAAGGCAGCGACGCGCGCCGGACTCTCGCCCCAGGCGCCGCCCGCGGGCGGTTAGGACGGCTGCCGTCCGTGTGCCCGCCCTGCCCAGGGGCAGCCGTCGCAGCCCCGACCCGCCCGAGTCACCTCTGCCTCACACGCGCGGGCCCGCCCGCGCCCACCTTGCCAAGCCAGGCCCCGCCCCCGCGCCTTCCGGCCAATCGGCGTCCGAGCCCGGAGGCCGGGGCGGGCCCGCGGCCAATGCGCACGCCGTGGGCGGGCCCGCGGCCGGAATTGGGGGTGAAGCTCCGCGGCGTGCCCACGGTCGGGGCGCTGGGAGCCGGGGGTCCCTGGGGCCGCCCGCAGTTAAGATGGCGTCCGCGGCGGACGGGGACGTGGGGACGGCGGCGGGGCCGGCCTGGGCGCCGCGGCCCGGGCTGGAGGAGCTGAGCCTGAGCAAGTTGGCGGCGTCCCTGGGCGCGTCGGAGCAGGCGCTGCGGCTCATCATCTCCATCTTCCTGGGTGAGGACCTCCCGCCGTGTCCGCCCCTCGGTCCGCGTCCCCGGGTGAGGAGCGGGGAGAGGGGGCCGGACCCCCTTCCGGAGCCGCCGGCGGGGCGTGCGGGGCGCGGGCGTGAGCCGGAGATCCCGACGGAAGTCCCGCCGGTCCGGCACGGTGCCGTCCGCACCGCGTCGCCCTCGCCGCCGTGCCCTCGGGCCCCTCGGGGCGTTCGCCCGCCTCCCGTGCCCGCTGCTCGGCGTGCCCGTGACCTGCCCGTCGCTGCGAGTTGCGCTTGGGCTGGCCATGTGTACCGCTGTCTGTTACCGCCGGCCGACACATGCGCACTGTGGTCCGCGGGCGCAGGCCCCCGAACTGAGGGGTCGCAGCCCTGTGGGCCTCCTTGGCCCTGCAGCTCGTACCCCGACTCTGTTGGTGCGCTGCCAACTCCTGTTACACTTTCATCTCCCTCTCTCCTGTTCTGATATTTCCGTCTTATACCATATTGCTTTTTGGTAATGCCCACCCACCCCTGTCATTGACCCTGAAATATCATTTCAGACTGTGCTTCGGAAACAGAGCTGACAACCGCCTTTCAAACTCCCTGTGCTGTCCCAAGCGTTTATTACCCGTATGGTTCAGAGGCTGTGATGTGTCTGAATTTGTGTCACAACAGGCTGTTATAACTGGTTTATGGGCTTTTCTAAAAACTACATCTGTACTCGATGGTTTTTAATGTGAGCTTTGAAGGCAGACCCAGCTTAACTGCTGCTCACAAGTAGCAGGGACCCAGAGGGCCCTCTCCTCTAGAAAACGAGGACAGTAATCGCTGCAGGGGCCTGCAGGAGCTCAAGGGTTAAAATCACAGGTGATACATAGGTCATCTGAGTGGTTGGAAGATCTTGGGAATATTGCAGAAGTTTAGAAGAGTGAGATTATGAAGAATTAAGTAAGAGCTGAGGGCAGAAGAAAAGAGGTGTAGAGCAAGAACGGAAAGCTTGGCCACAGAAAGTTTGAGATAAGGTTGAGCAGGTGTGGCGGGTTTAAAAGCCAGAAGGAAGCTTGGAGTTTATCCAATAGCCAGCGGAGAGGTTAGATACATAATAGCCCTGACACATAATAGCGCCGAAGGAAGGGTCTGACCCAGCCTAGATATGGGGGAGGCCCTAATTCATATTTAAACAGCCTCGGATAACATCATTGTCATTGCCTATTATCTATCAAACCAAGATGGTCTTTTATTTCTTCCAGATAAAGGTCACCTTTCCCCTCCTTAAAGAATTTGTAAGGTTTTAGAGGTGAAGAGATCTTCACTTGCGCAACTTGCTAGGTGTCTCCAGGCATAAACCAAATTCACGAGCAGCCACCTAGGTGGGGTTCTTGGTACCCACCAGCTTTGAAGTCCTTCCCTTTGAACCTTGCTCTGACCCAGTTATTTGTTGGCGCTGGGACGGCAGGGAAGCGTGTTTACCTTCGTTAGTCAGGAAGCCCGCTGTTGTTCTCTGAACCATAACACGGGCAAGCTGTTAAAGAGAGCTAGGGCTGGGGCTAGGACGTGGTGTTTGTCTTCTGGGTCCCAGTATGGTCAGGGTGTTCCCTGTGCACTGCTGGGTCCTACGGTGGGCTGTGCCGCTGAGCAGGAAGGTGCTTTCTCTGTCCCTGCCTTTGTTACCACCATTCTGCACGGTAATAAACAGTCGCTGTAACGCGTCTCCCACACGCCCTGAGCCTGTCACCATTCTGCTGTTCCCATATTTCATCTGTCTCAGGTGTGACGCTGCCTCCCATGACTCGTAGTACTTCTCATTTATTTGGGGGTGCTTTTCTGAGACGAGCATGTGCCAGTGCGCCTACCTTCTCTCTCTAGTGATGAGAGATCCACTGGGGTTAAAAGTGTCTCTCAGGAAAGAGATGTATCATTCATATTGCAAAGATTAAGTAGCTGTCTGTCAGGTAGTCCCATCGATATTTTCTTAACATTTTCCTTTGTCTGCTTAAGTTCTTTGAGCTGATTCTGAGGGTGAGACACAGCGTTAAAGTACCAGCTTTCAACCCGTTCTGACCAGGACCTCTGGTAAGAAATATATTTTCCATAATGACACTGCACACACACCAGTTGTGTGCATGTGGCCGTATCAATTTCAGACCTGCCAGACATGATATTTACCCTATTTTTAGTATTACTTAAGATGCAGTAAATTATTTCATGATCTCTGTTTTTTTGTGTTTTGAGAAGGGCTCTGTGTGGTCCAGGCCAGCCTTGAACTCACTATGTGGCCTTGACTGGCCTCAAATTTAAAGCAATCTTCCTTCCTCAGCCTCCCTAAGCCCAGGAAGATGCATGCACCACCATGCCCAGACCTTTTGATTGGTGAAGTACAAATAGGACCTTAAAAATTCTTGCCTGGCCTGTAATCCCAGCACTCAGGAGGCAGAGGCAGAAGGATCACCAAGAGCTCGAGGCGAGCCTGAACTACAAAGCGAGACTGTCTCAAAGAACACACCCCCGAGTTAGAGGGTTTGGGGTACTGCTGGGATGGCACCCAGGGCTCGTCATACAAGCATGGACTGTGCCCGAGTTTCCCTTCCAGACCTCCCTCTTCTCTTCAGGGGAAGAGGATGCTCCTGTGGGCCTCCACATGGGAGTATTATGAACAGCAGGACTGTCTGTTAAGAGTCAGTGTGTTGGGCCGGGGAGTTAGCTCAGTGGTTCCGGCACCTGTCTTGCAAGCACAGGGACCCGGGTTCGATTACCCGGTAACCACATACCATACTGGCTGTGGAGACTCACGCCCAACAGCAACAAGTACCACGTAGCACAGTGCGGGGCGTGGTGGCCCATGCCTGGAATCCCAGCACTCGGGAGGCAGAGGCAGGAGGATTGCTGTGATGTGAGTTGGAGGCTGAGCTCAGGGCCGGCCTGAACCAGAAAAGCGAGACCCTGTCTCAAAAAAAACTTTAAAAAAAAAAAAAAAGAGTCAGTGTGTTATCCAGATTGCAAGAAGTCTACTGGAAGGCGTGGGCGGTTCTTCTGACAGGTCTCCAGGTCACCAGCCTGGGCCTCAGGCTCTTTTATATAATTAATAACATTGTTTCAAATCCATTCATTCCATTGTACCTATTCTGCGTGAAGCCATATTCTTTTTTTTTTTTTTTTTTTTTTTTTTTGAGACAGGGTCTCACTTTGTGGTTCAGGCCGTCCCTGAGCTCAGCCTCCAACTCACATCACAGCAATCCTCCTGCCTCTGCCTCCCGAGTGCTGGGATTCCAGGAATGAGCCACCATGCCCCGCACTGTGCTACCTGGTACTGGTTGCTGCTGGGCGTGAGACTCTACTCCCAGTATTGTTATGTGGTGACCGGGGATCGAACCCGGGTCCCTACCCTTGCAAGACAGGCCTTGGAACCACTGAGCTAACTTCCCGGCCCCTGAAGCCATATTCTTGACTCCTTGAGGGCCGATGACTCGGAGGAAGGGCAGAAGTCAAGTGGTGCGGAAGGGCGTGGAGCATGGCGAGCCTTCACGCAGGACACCGGGAACACAGGCCTCAGACTTTGATCGGTTCCCGCACGGCCCGGAGACTCGATCTCGAGCTCAGGGTCGGGAGTTTCGCAGGGCTGGGAGTGAACCGAGGCCTCGCTGTGCCAGCCTGGGAGTGTGTGAATGGGGAAGCAGGACACGGGCTGGGGGACTGAAGACAGCAGAGACGGGGCGCAGCCTCGCCCGTCTGGGTGGGAAGTCAGGGTGGCCGGAGCCAGAGGAAGGGTCGGGGACACAGGGCAGGTCGAAGGAGATTTGAGACCCCCCCCAACCCGCCGCCATGATACAGCCGCCGGGCGGAGGCCCAGGAACTGCCCCTCCACCTCGTCACCATGGGGCTCCCAGCGCGTCTCGGATGCAGCCCCCTTCCCGACAGCCTCTGCCGCGTCATGCCCCGCTCGAGCGGCAGCTCACCACTCTAATTCTCTCTCCTGCCCAAAGCAGCCGGCCTGGGGCCCCTGCCCGGCTTTCTCCAGCCTCCTGTCTGGCCCTGGCCTGCTGGAGTCTCCTCCAGAGGTCCCTAGGTTCTTCCTGTCCTGAACAAGAATTGGTCGAGAGAAGTACAAACAGTAGACTTACTAAAGGTAAGAAAGGAAATGAGCTTAGGCCAAATTAAAGTAGGGCACCGATGGGCTTTGCAGGGTGACAGCGGACCACCCCCTAATCCCTCCGGGATCTAGCCGGGTTTTAGTAGCGCCCCCTACATTCCTGATGACGTCAGCTCCAGGCCGCCCTATCAGAAACCGATTCTAGCTCTCTAGCACTCTGATTGGCTCTGCTTGCAAGGCTGTGGGAGATGCTTGGCTGGCTCAGCCGGCTTGCCCGACCTAATCTCCTGCCTCAGTTCTGGTGACTCTTCTCTGGCTCTTGCTGCAATTGCAGCCCATTCCCGCACTGTAATTTCCTTACAAGACAGTGTTACAATTTACGGTTAATTACAGATTTGCAGATGAGGGCACACAGCACATCAGTTTGTTCACCATTTGAACAATGAGAGACTCAAAAACATTTTTAAAAGGTCCAGGGACTTAGCTCAGCAGCACTGTGCCTGCCTGGGAAGCCCAAGATCCGGAGTTGGCGATCCCTGATACTGGCAAAAAACCACATTTTTTTTCAAAACTACTTGTTGGAAACAACCCACTTTGAAGTCCCCCTTCTGTCTCTCTTAGGTGAAAGCTCAAACTTATCTGCTCTTAGGGCTGGGAATTTAGCTCAGTGGTTCCGGCGCCTGTCTTCCAAGCACAAGGACCCGGGTTTGATTCCGGGTAACCACATAACAATACTGGGCGTGGAGACTCACCCCAGCAGCAACCAGTACCACATACCACAGTGCCGGGCGTGGTGGCTCACGCCTGTCATCCCAGCACTCGGGAGGCAGAGGCAGGAGGATTGCTGTGATGTGAGCTGGAGGCTGAGCTCAGGGCCAGCCTGAACCACAAAGCGAGACCCTGTCTCAAAAAAAAAAGAAACTTATCTACTCTTAAAAATACATATATATATTTGTGTATATGTACAATATGTACAATACATACAAATATATATTTGAATAGGTGAATCTGTAGATAAAAGACTTGAAATAAAGAAATAGTAGAGGGAAAAATGATTCCCCCTTCTGCCTGGGTAGTGATGCACAGAGACCTCAGGAGGGGATAGGTGTGCTGTTAGTGTCAGGTGAGCTCTGGCTTGAGATTTACTACATAGCAAGACTTTATATAAAATTATATATATACTGTACATATATATATGTACAATCTTAGGAATTAGTATTAGTTTCATAACTCTGATCCGAGAAGGAGCAGAATATCCTGGAAATGCTTACAAAAAGAAGAGAATCTGATCTATGTGTTTATGTGGCCCCAAAGCAAGTACTAGAATCTAATTTGATTATGTTAATGTTGCTACCTTTTTATTTTGTTTGTTTTTTGACACAGTTCTCACTAAGTCATTCAGAGTAGCCTTTAACTCACTCACTGTACAGCCTAGGCTGGCCTTGAATTTACGGCAGTCGTCCTGCCTCAGCCTCCAGAGTGCTGTAGGATTATAGGTGTGCACTACCTCACCAGGTTCTGCTACCCCTTATTGAGCTGGCGTTTTTGCTCACTAAGGATTTCCCCAAACATTTTCCTGAACTATTGCTCCACCGGCAGTTGCCTGCCCAAACCTGCCAGTTACTAATAAGATAATTACAGTGTTATTATCTCCCTTGTACAGAAGGAAATTAGGTGTTACAGAGGTTAAGTACCCCGCCTGGAGTCACACTCAGTTCTCCAGGCTCCAGCCCTGGAGCGGGAATGTGTGGAGTGAAAGATCAACACCTGATAACCCTTCCCTCTTTAAGCTTCTGGTTGAACCAAGATGTAATCAGCCAGAGGGAGCCTCTTCCTCCACAGCCACGCTGCCAAGCGGAGCAGATGGCCACGCTGCCGAGCGAGCGCCTCGGTCTGGGCCAGGCCAAGGTTCAGAATCGGCTTCCCTGATGTCCACCACCTTGGAAATCCAAGGAGAGCCTGCTATTCAGTTCCCTTAGACCAGCCTGAGCCTGGCTTTTCAGGAAAAATCCATCGTTCCCTTCAGAGAACTTTCTGCAGGAAGCACTGGGGTCACAAAGAAACCAAAGCCCGCCTACCTAGAGCCTAAGCAGTGCTAAAGGGATGAGCCGGGCTGCAGAGCAGGAGATTGTCCTAGGTGGGGTTTGAGGACCCTTCTAGATCTGCAGGTCTCATCCTTCTGATTCGATTCGTGGCCCCAGATTTCATTATCTGAAGTTTCTTGTTTGGGAATTTCTTTTAAGTGTATCTTTCCAACTGCTTTTTCTGTATCCTGAGATCTTATGTTGAAAAAAACCACTTGATGGTTTGGGTCTTGCACACTGAGTGCCTTCCTCTCCCTTTTATTTTCAAACAGGATCTGGACAAATTGTGTAGGTGGGGCTTGAATTTAGAATCTTCCTGTGCGTCCTCCCAGAACGCTGAGATTACAGCATATACCACCATGCCTGGCTGTAGTCAGATCTGAGAACTGTTTGAAATGTCCCTGTGCTGTGGCCTCAGATTCTTTAGGGCTTAGTTTTCCTCATCTGTCGACATCTTGTTCCTAAGATCTTGTTTCTCAGTCTGACTGTTGGATGTGGTCATGATCTCAGTTCATCATGCACCACCTGCCTCAGCTTCAGGTGAGGTCAGATCCTGAACTTTTGGAGCTGAGTGAACTATTGAGAACTTTGCTGTCTTTCCTCTCCCTTTGCATCAGTGGCCTTGAGCAATAGGGCATTCTCCTTAGCTGGGTGTGGTGGTGCCCGCCCACCAATAAAACCCAGCCCTCCAGGGTGAGGCTGAAGTCACCAAATCCGTGCCCAGCCTGGCAGCGAATCCAAGCCCAGCCTGGCAGTGCAGTGCATAGGGAGAGCCTGTGTCAAACCTGAGAGAGGCTGCAACGTGTAGCCCCAGCGCGAAGGCCTTGGTTTCCATCCCCAGAGCCGTTAAATTAAAAAAAACCTTACTTTTTTTTTTTAACTTACATTTTTTAATTCAGTTAATTAATTTTGAGTTGGCACATTAAGAAAAATCAGGTGTCCTAGTTGCAGCTGCTAGGGAAAGCAGTTCCAGGATCAGTCTTCCGAAGCACAGCTTTTAAATTGGTATGCACAGTGCGTGTGCGTGCGTGCGGGTGTGGAGGCTCCCGGCCGCTGCTGAAGTCAAGCACAGTTTTCGGACCCGCTTAGAGTTCCGTCGGTGACACGATGAGAGCTTACTACACACCATCAATGGTTATCTATAATTTGTACAGTCTAAAGGCTGTCACATGCGTCATTATTCTTGTTTCCAAAAGGGGTATGAAAAGCAAGACATTAGGAAAAAGAAAAATAATTTCTAGATTAGAATTTCCTTTGGGCATGAAATGCACTGAATTTTACATCCAAGTTCCGACAGTCGGTAGCTGTGAAGATGCACAAGACAGGTGACGGGGGACACCTGAGTGGAGGGCGTGGGTGGGAGTCGCGCATGGGGACAGCACCAGAGGCCTCAGACTGAGAGGCCCATGATCTATAAATCCGGCGAGGGCTCGTCAGAGTGGGTTGGAGCACCCAGCTTCTCTCCCAGGCTTACAGGAAGTCTGCAAGTAGACTGTTTAAATGCCTTACTCTACAGGTTAAGCTTAAAATAAGAATAAAAAGCTTTAGAGCTGGGACATAGCTCAGCAAACACAGTCCTTGCCTGGAAACCACACAGCCCTGTGTTCAGTTCTCAGTACCTCTCAAAAAAGAAGAAGAAAAAGCGTGTGTCAGTTAGAGCTATTCTTCAGTATGAAGTATCCATGTTGCTATGGCATTTTCTTAAGAAAGCCACGGATGATCATGTCTGTACCTAGAAGTCCATGTGGTGAGGTAGTAATTTGCAGGCTATATTTGCAGTTAAAAATAGAGGAGTTACATGCCATATATTACATACACATCATGGGGCCTTAAATTCCTGAATGTTACGGTCTGACCTCTGTGCCTGCGCCATGGTGAGAAGTGGCATCGGTAGTGTGTGGTGGTTCAGAGCCCCAGCAGTTCTGGACTCAGATGGACTTGGACAGCAGGCTGGATTGCTGTCCATAAATATAATCTACTCGTCAGCAGCAAGCAGAGCCAGCTGGGCCAGAGACCTTGAAGGCTCCTACGGTGCGTACTTCAGACCAAAGTGGCCAAGACTGATTAGTGTAGAGCTCGGATGCACCGGGCCCTGGCTGAGAACACCGCGTGACGGGACACTCCAGCAAAAGTAGGGCGCAGGCCCACCTTCCAGCTCTTCGTTGGTCATTAGCTGAAGGAATAGCAAATGCAGGTGGGTGTGGGGCGCCTCGATGGCACGTCTGTCTGTCTGCGTGAGTTCTGACCAGGCTTCCCACACTGCTCAAGCTGAGCTGCACTGCAGCCCACGTGTGTGTGCATGTGCGTGCGCCCAGTGCGGCCTGGCCTCGCCACACGGGCCCACTGTGCCCAGCGGCAGCCCCGGATCTCTGCAGGTCTGGTCTCCGTGTAGCGCTGTTCTGGTTTGGTGTTGGTGCCAGGGTAGAACATGGACCGGGCCTGGCACACTCAGCATGCCCTCCCCGCAGAGCCACACCTTCGTCTCACACAAGGTCTAGTGGTATAATTCAGACCGCCCTTGAACTCGCTGTGTAGCCCAGGCTGACACTGAACTTGCAGGGACCCTGCCTCAGCCTGGGGTTGCAGGCGTGCACCGCCACACCTGGCAGCCCTGCCCTCTTATTTGATGTCAGAATTATATGGATGTCGATTTCGTTTGATTTCTTTTTGAGACAGGGTCTCGCTTTGTAGCTCAGGCTGGCCCTGAGCTCAGCCTCAAACTCACATCACAGCAATCCTCCTGCCTCTGCCTCCCGAGTGCTGGGATACAGGCGTGAGCCACCACGCCCGGCACTGTGGTATGTGGTATGTGGTGCTGGTTGCTGCTGGGCATGAGTCTCCATGCCCAGTATTGTATGTGGTTACCGGGGAGAGGATCGAACCTGCGCCCTTGCGCTTGCAAGTCAGGCGCCGGAACCACGGAGCTAAATCCCCGGCCCTTCATTTGATTCTTAAATACATTTTCTTGTACTGTCAAAAATTATGTCCAACTCAAGGGAAACTGAGATGCTGACGTAGGAAGTAGATCATGTCTGACCAGAGTGGTTGGGATAGATGGATGTGGTCACTGTGTCCTGCCTCCTTACGGCTGCCGCTCGCTGTCACTGCCTGTGAGGATCCCTTGGGGGCTTCCCGCAAGAGTGTGCCCTGGACCCTGAGCACGGTGAGCCAAGGCTGGGCCGAGTCCAAACTCAGCTCTCAGCTCTCCTCTTCACAGTGCCTTCTGCGTCCTACCTCTTGCGCTCATGTCCCAGCTGGTTCTCCCTGGGCCTGGTGCAGCCAGGTAACCAGGATTCCGCCCCACCAGCCCCTGCCCACTCCCGCCCAGGTCTCTCTGGATTTGGTATTGGAAAAGTGCCTGTTATGTGCAGACCCTGGGCAGGCCCCGTCCCCAGGAGTTCCAGAGGGAGCAGCAGAATTTCAGGTGCAGCCTAGTGTGGGGGTGGCTGATTATTTTCAGAAGAGTCCACAACCTGTGGGACCTGAAGTGTACACATTCTGGGGATTTTCTTTAAGAAGAAGAGGGCTGAGGTAGGTCAGCAGGGCACTGGAAGTCATGACAGAGAAATGTCTTCTGCAAGTTTTACAGAAAGGCCTGATATATGGACAGGTGGGCTCAGAGGGCGGGCAGGCAGCCTTTGTAGCTGGTGGTGGCTGGTGGGGTGCTTCTGGGAAGGCAGAGGGTGCCAACTGCAGCCCTTCATCTGTGGAGGTCCCGAGGCTTGTCCACCTGAGTCCAGAGAGGAGCCCTGGAACCCGCACCCACCCCAGAGCATGTATATGAGTAGATCTTGAGTTGGACAGAAGGGTAGTGGTCCCCGTATCCACAGGGATTATGGCCCAAGGCCCTTGGGGATATCCCAGACCACTAAGCCATACTTGTGGCTTTTCCTCCACATACCTAGGATAAGGTTGGTGAAGTCCAAATGTGGTCATTCCCAAATTGCCTCGCTGGACTGTAACCTTTCAACTTGAAGTGTGCTCTTTGAAGCCTGTCTCCTGCAGCCAGCCCGCAGCACCACCTTCCTGCACGTCCAAGGTCCCTCCCCCCCCACCCCAGGGTCTTCACCCTGAACCCAGGACCTTTGCACTGGGCCACATTCCCCGGTCTTTTTGTACTTTGTATTTTGAAACAAGTTCTTGCCAAGTTACTAGGCTGAGTTTGAACTTGGGATCCTCCTGCCTCACCCTCCAGAGTATTGTATTACAGGTGGGTGCTGCCATGCCCAGGTTGGGTCCATTATTAAGTAAAACTAAGGGCACTTGAACACAAGCACTGTGATACTGACTGCTACGTCTGACTGCCACAGTCAGCCTGATAACTGAGGCCGTTGATAACGAGCCGTTATCGGAGTGACTAACGGGGTACAGGGTACAGGGCACCCTAGGGTACAGGGCACCCTAGATAAAGGGCAGCTTACACCTGGGCCAGGCCCAGCAGACATCACGAACCTCATCACCTTACTTGTCAGGGGTTCTTGACCAGGGACCGGAAACTTGGGATTACAAACCTCAGGCAGGGGAACTTCTGTGTATGTGTGACGCTTTTGCATGTATATTCTGTTGTAATCTGCACAACAGCCCTTCCGGACAGTTCCCCTGTCCCACAGAGAAAGGCACGGAGGTCCTAAGCAGGGCAGTGATTTGCCCAGTGCAGAGCCAAACTCCTAAACTGGATCAGCTGGGGCCTGGAGCCCAGGCAGTATGGCCAGAAGTTGCAACCAAGTGGTCCACTAATTTACAGAGGCAGAGAGTGTGACCAGATGCCCTGCATACAGGCAGCAGGGGGTCGTTGGTACCTGTGCTAGTCAGAAGAGGTCGGTGTCTCGAGGCATCTCAACTCAGCGTGGCCTCTGCTGTCCCTGTTCTATAGCAGTCTCCTCTCTCGGCCCTCTCGCCCAGCACACGGCCCTGGGCTCGAGCCTGCGCCATCCTGGCCCTTGCAGTGACCCACAAGCCTGATTCCTGGGGTCACACCTCCACCTGTCAGCCAACAAGAGCGTGGCATCGTCGCTGACACAAAATGGGAGAAGCTTTGCTCTGAGTTCCCACTGGCGTGATCGGAGTCGTGAGGGACACCTGTGGCAGGCTCTGCGCAGAGCCGGGTGTTTGGGTTGAGCAGCTACACGTTTGCGACCGTTCTCATGGTGCCTTTTGTTTTTTGCAAGTGTCAGCCATCCACTGTCTCATCTCCGTGGTCCCTCTGTGCGAGGTGTAGCGGGACAGCCTGTGGCCTGCGAGGCCGAGGCAGGAGGGTCAAGAGTGCAAGCCCAGCCTAGGAAATTTAGCATGTTAGCAAGACCCTGGCTCAAAATTAATAAAAGTAATAATAATAATTTTAAAAAGAACTGGCAGTGTGGCTTAGTGAGAAGGCCCCGAGGTCCATCTCCTGTATCACCAAAAAGAGTTAAGATTGGAAAAAATAAATGTGTTAAATGTTCCCTCTGAAGATGACAGGAAACTGGAAAGGAGTACGGGAAAGGTGGAGTGGGACAGAACAGTAAAACACGCTGTTCTGTGCACGCATCAGTCACCAAAGCAGGTCTTCTTACCCCGCGTTTCTAGCTGGCGCCAGTTTAAAGCGCCCCGAGGTGGTGTGCCGCACTCGCCTGCCGTGCTCAGCACCACCAGGCACTTCGTTCGCAGTCAGCCCGGACAGCTGGCGTTACTTGTCCTGGTTTCCCTGCAACCCATTTCGCGTTGTCAGAAGACTTGAGACACCCACCTGGACAGGACTTTGAGAAACACGGCACAGTGAGGGGCGCCGCTGTCCAGGAATCAGATGACTGAGTGCAGGAGACAGCACCCGAAGTTAGTTTTCAAGCCAAGTGTTTTGTTTTATTGGGAAGAGAAGAGGGGTCTTACCTCGTGTTCCAGACTCAAGCCATCCTCCTGCCTCAGCCTCCCACCTGTGGCTCTCAAGTAGCTGAGACTACAGGCATACCTCACTATAACCAGTATAAAAGGAAATTTTAAATGCTTCAGATAGGAAGATGAGCAAGCATGAAAGTAGGCGTGTGTCTGTGAACAAGCCCAAGAGCATAGATTGTTATCTAGAAACCAGACAATCACGCAGCTGGTTTTCAGCGTTCCACTCCCAGGTCCCCACGCGCCGGCATGTGGCAGAGGTTCCAGCATGGAAATGAGGTGGCGCAGGGCTGGAGCGAGCCTGCCCCGCCAGACTGGGCGCGCTGGCTGGCCCCATCTGCAGGAGATCACTGAGGTCTCTTCCATCTCAAAGTCTGTGTGCCTGTGAGTAACTCGAGCCCGTGACCCAGCCGGAGAAACACGTCAGGGGCAGAAGTGGGGTTGGCGCCCTACCCGCCTGGCAGCACAGCACAATCTGGTGAGCAAGAAGGGCTCATCCTGAACAAGGTCCAAAGGTGACTGACCGTGTAAGGGAGTGCTGGGCACAACGCCTGCTCGGTGCCTGTCATCTAAACGGACCGCTGGTCTTGGACTGGCTCCCTTTCTGCCAGTTCACTAGCACCGGAATCTGGTGAAAGAACAGAAGAAAGAGAGAGATAAGTCGTCAGTGTAGCAATAATTTTGGTTTGGTTTGTTGACAAGGTCTCATTTTGTAGCTCAGACTGGCCTTGAACCCATGACATAGCCCAGACTGGCCTCAAACTCAAGGTAATCCCTCTGCCTCAGCCTCCAGGGTGCTGGGATTACAGGCAGTGAATGTTAAAATTACCATATGAAGACATTTGACAAAAACAAACTACGGCCAGACGTGGTGGTACATGCCTGTAATCTCAACACTCTTGGGAGGCCGAAGCAGGAGGATCATGAGTTCCAGGCCATCCTGAACTATATATCATGACCCAGTCTCAAAACACACACGCGCGCGCGCACACACACACACACACACACACACACGAGTGAGTCATGTTTGAAAGTCCCTTTTCAAATTTCTGGTTATTTATTGACATGCTAGGGGACAAACCCAGGACCCTGCACATTAGGCAAGTGCTCTGCCACCGCGCTGGTGCAGCCCGCCCATCTTCCCTTCCTGGTCTATGACGTTGGACTTGAAAAGCAGGCCCGTTAAGCCAGGCCAGTCACATGTGCCTATAATCTCCATAGCCTGGGAGGCCGAGGCAGGAAGATCTAAGTTCAGGCCCAGCCTGGGCAACTTAGTGAGTGGGCCCGACCCTGACCCAGAATAAAAATGTAGCTCTCTGCAAAGGGCCTAGGTCCAGAACAGCATGGGTACCTGTACTTAGATGGACCCTGCATGTGGTCACCCAGGATGGCCCAAAGCAAACAACCCACTCCCTATGGCATCGTGCCAAGGCCGAGAGGAATTTTGGTTTTTGAGATGAGCTGCAGTCAACTCTTCATTTTTGAGACAGTCTCGCTTTGAATTCGCAGGCTGGCCTGAGCCTTGTGGCGTCTGACCCTCCTGCTGCAGCCTCCCGAGTGCTGGGATCCCAGCTGCACCCCTATTCCCAGGGCGAGCTGGCTCTCGTTTGAGCCCCAAAGTGGGCTCTTTCCCTCCGGCCCCAGCCTGGGACCTGACCGAGGTCCTTTCCGCCACTGTCCTCTGCTGCTTTTGGCTCCAGTCGCAGGGAGGAGCCTTTCCTGGGACTCTCAGGGGCTTCTGTGCGCTCTGAAGGTCTCCTGTCCTGGCGAGGCCTGCTCCCCGCTTTTCCTGTCTCCTTAGCATTTGATGTTCCCCGACGTCACCCCTCTGAGTCTCCCTCCCTCTCAGCCTTTCCTGTTCTCACTCTTTCTGCTTCTGCTTCGTGAGTACTGAGCCCAGGTCTGCCGCTGCTGGACAGCTGTCACCGCCACCGGAGCCAGCCAGTCTGAGTCCCAAGGGAGCGCTGTGGGGTCAGGCAACTCGGCCTGAGAGAGAGGCCGCCTGCTTGGCATAGGTGTGCCCAGTGCAGCTGACGAAGCCACCTCGAGGTTTTCCAGCCTCCCTGTGCTTTTCTGAAGCTGCTGGCTGTGCTGTCCGGAGGCCCTGTCTCCCAGTCCCCTTGCAACCCCTCTGCACCAGCAGGGGACAGGCGGCGGGTAGCACACAAGACAGCACAGGGTTGAAGCAAGTGGACTAGCACTTTATTCTGTTGGGTGGCAAATCCTGGGAACCTCTGGCCTCATCTTTTTTTGTTTTTTCTTCTGGTACCAAGACTTTGCACTTTTTAGGCAAATGCCAGAACCACTGAGCTAAATTCCTGGCCGTGTGTGTCCACTTTAAAAATAAGAGTTGAGGAGGCAAGGTGATGCATGTCTGTAACCCCAGTACTGGGGGCTGAGACAGCACCACAAGTTTAAGCCCGGCCTGGGCAACTTTAGGGTTAGCAATTTAGCGAGACCACATCTGAAAATGAAAACGCTTTAAAGGGATAGGAATATAGCTTAGTGCAAAAGCCCTGGGTTCAGTCCCCAGGACAGGGGACCAGAAAAGTGGAGTTAAAGGTTGGTGTAGCTCAGGACGGAATGCCTGCCTGTCACACACAAGGCCTGGGTTCCACCCACACTGCACAGGAAAAACCAGAAAGATGTTGACGAGGAAGAGTTACTGCCATGTTCATTGGAATGAAGAAGTGAAACTAAACTTCCTTTAAGGAAAGAAGAGCACCAGGCATGTATTCTAGCAGTCAGAGGCCGAGGCAAGTCAGTGCCAGCTCTAGGCCAGCCTGAGTTACAGTGAAAACTGTCTGAAACAAACTCCATAAAAAAGGGAGAGAAAACTTAGACTTTTCCTTCAGCCTGGCAATTGCTAGACTGGAGGACTCCCTGAGCCGAACTCCTGCGCCCCCGTGACACTCGCCACTTGGAGCTGGCAAAGGACAGTTGCAGCAGAGCTGGGGCCCTGGGCTGCGAGGCCCAGACCCGCGCCTGGCGCCTGTGAGCAGCACCTCACCCCGCCGAGTCTCCACCACGGCCCGGCCTGGCGCCCTTTCTGACTCCGGTCACCAGCGCCAGGCAGGGCTGCACTGGAAGCATGCGTCGTGCAGTCACCGGGTCACTCCTGCAAGGTTGGAATGGTGTCCTTCTGCCTGAGCGGTAGGGGAAGCTGAGGTAAACAGCTTCTCTTCTGCTAGTGGTGTGGAACTTCAGTGTGCTTGACTCCATGTTTATTTTTAGCCGGGTCTGTTGAGGCCAAGCAGGAAGTAAGTCCAAAAACAGTGGCCTCCTGTAATTCTCATTTAATGGACCACATGGCAGATACTCAGCATATATACTTTTATCCTTTTTTCCTTTGTTCTTGAGACTGAGCTGCACTCCTTGTCCAGTCTGCCCTGCCTGCGATCAAACTCAGGACCTTGTGCTTACAAGGCAGGTGGCCGCACCACTGAGCTAAATCCCCGGGCCCTTGTCCAGTCTCTGCTGCTTGTTTGTTTGTTTGCAGTACTGGGGTTTGAACTCTGGCCCGAGTGCTTCCAAGGCAGACGTGGTTCCCCTGAGCTGACTCCTTGGGCCCCCTTGTGCAGTCTGGTAATTGGCCAGGTCTAGTGAAATGAATGTTCTGCCCTCCCCTCCGTCCTGTCTTCATCGTTCCCGAGCACCTCTGGGCCCCTCTCAGCCTGACCCTGGGTGGAGGCCGGGCTCAGCCTCTCTGAACCCACAGCAGGACTCTTCCGCACGAGAGCAGCTTTTCTCGGTCTCAGAGCCACTGTGCTGCTGAAGCGCCTGATGTGATGCCCACGCAGGAGGCGCCGAGGTAGCATTTGATCATCCGTGAGCACAACATCCATTCTCCTCAGTCGTTCACGCAGGAGCTGTTCCAGCTCTGGAGTGTGGTGACGGACAGAAGGGACACAGCACATGCTTTCAAAGACAGATAAAGAAGTTAATAACTGGGCGGGCAGCACCAGGACTCTGGGAGGCTGCGTGAGGCCTAGGTGGCCACATCAGGCCTGGCCTGAGCAACTTTAAGACGCAGCCAGACTCTGGCTCAGAATGAAAAGTAAAGATCTGAACTTGGTTCAGCACGAAGGTCCTGGCTTCCGACCTCAGTACCAAATCACAAACATGCTCGGCAGTGACGCCGCGCTCGGTGCTGGGAGAGGGAGAGAGGCAGGTGCGCTGAAGCGCAGGCAGAGGTGGGAGGTTGTAGGTAGGACAGCCTGCCAGGGCTCTGGCTGACGTGACTTCTTTGCCCCTCTAGTCAGTGCCTGGGCTCCGGCCGGCCTGTGAGTTCCTGAGAGAAGGGTAGGGCAGTTAGACGGCTGAGTCAGGGCCCAGGGACTCGGGCAACAGCACCGGGGCAGGCGCCGGGATCCTGTGTGTGCTGCTTGCTGGGATGGGAGCCTGGCCGGTGCAGGGCTCGCCGGGGCTCACTGCAGAGGGCGAGGGGAAAGCTGGGAGGCGCGGAGCTCAGTCGGGGACCCAGTGTCTGCCAGGGCGCACCTTCGTGAGACGCGGAGCAGGCTCCTGTGGTCAGGTGATGCACTCAGTGTCGGGCAGAGATGGAGCAGCCTCGCGTTCACTGGGCGCTCACTGTGCCTCATGCCCAGCAGAGCCTAAGGTTCATTTCACTGACGAGGCCAAGGTTCAGAAGTGTGGACTGTCACCGCCAGAGGTGACAGCCAGTCGGCAACAGGCCGAGGAGTCGGACAGGACATCGTCGGTCCAAAGGGCGAGCTCTTCCTACTCACTGCGAGTGCCTCCATCCCAGCCCAGAGAGGGCGCTGCGAGCCGGCAGATTGTGCTGCAGTGCGGCGCCCTCGCTCGCACAGGGCCCGAGTGTCCGTGATGCAGCCAGCAGCCTTCTAGGGCCTGTGCGAATTGCTTTAGTCAGTAACTCTGGGGAAAGGGATTGTGGACGTAAGGGAACTAATAGGAAACAAACCTAAGGTGTGACGCGTAGAGGTGCAGTCAGTGTATTCTGACTGGTAGGTGTGAATTAGCCCTGAGTGCAAGGCGTCTGTGTACACTGGGCCATGAAGGGGCACCTGGCCTGCGGTAGCCTTCCTTCCCCGAAGACACCTGGGGTAGGGTGTGCGTGTGCGCGTGCATGCATGTGTGTTCCTCAGGACTGAGCCTAGAGGCACTACCCGAGCTACATCCTCAGCCCCTTTCGTTTTGAATCAGATTTCTGATTACCTATAGTGGCCTTGAACTTGCCATCCTCCAGCCCTCGTCTCAAGTGGCTGGCATCCCAGGAGCATGCCGCAAAGCCAGGCTAAACTGCGTATTCTGTTTGGGGAGGTTTTTCTGTGTTTGTTTTTGTTTCAAGTCAGGGTCCCTCTACGTTGCCCAAGTGATCTCAGATTCATGCCCCTCCTGCCTTTGTGCCCGGTGTGCCGGGATGCAGTTCTTGTGGTGGTGAAGTTCGTGTGTTGGTGAAGTTCTTGTGGTGAGCTAGAAAAGGGAAGAGGAACCATTCTTGGCAGGCTCAGTGCAAGCTCATGCAGTGGCTACTGATCTGAGAAAAACAAAGAAATGGGAAGCTGGTAATAAGCGGACACCGTGCCTCCAAATTCAGCACAGCGTTGGCCACAAGGGTCCCACACAGTGCCTGCAAAAATCACAAAGCCATGACAGCTGACTGCAGACCAGGCACCCCAGGCACCGGGGTGGCACTAAATTACCTTCCCTCGAGGAGAGTTAACGGGCCGTTACTGCGTTTCCAGGTTAGAGGGTCCGTGTGTGGGGCGCACGTTAACTGCGCAGAACACACTGGTGAGAGTTGAGCCATGAGGCCCTGTCCACTGTCTCTCCCGTTCACTCATGAGCCCTGGTCTCTGCGCTTCCCAGCGCCAGGCGGGGTCTTAGCACTGCTCACTGCGCTCCCTCCGGATTTCTCCTCTGAGACAGAGGAGACTCATCCCGTTTCTCTGAGCCCCTGACTCAAGATGGCCATCTCAGCTAGCTAAGGAGCAGGTGCCTCAGTACTGTGTGCGCAGCAGCAGGTCTGCAGCCCCGCCCCGCCGCGTGCGGCCTCACATGTCGAATGGCCACTTAAACACCATGTGTTTCGCCGACCGCCACCCAGGAGCCCGCGTCCTCCAGTGAGCTGCATGGCAGAGTAAGAAGCGGCCTCCGGAGGCTGCAGCACAGCAGGCTCCGTGCTGGAGTGTCTTCCTGGCGTGGCTCAATCCAGCACCAAGGAAGACGGCACAGTGACCTCCCAGGGGTCCCTACTTCTCCTCCCCATCCGAGGCACGCGACACACCAAAATGAGCTCACTGACTGCCAGGACTGTCAGTCAGCAGCAGGCTGTGGCGTTTGGGGGAGTCAGGTTACGTGCAGGGGTGTTGCTCAGGCGTAGAGACGTCACTCGCACAGGCAGTCTTCTGGGTTCTGTCTCTAGCATCGAGAAAACAAAAGTTGCATGCAGAATTTCCAGCTGGAGCGGAGGCCCAGGGCTCCCGCTTCCCTGGGGTCCACGGTGAGCTGACCTCAAAGCGGCTGCGAAGCTGACAAAGACCTGACCACGGTGGGAGCAGCACAGAGGACACTGGGGAGTCTCAGCGCAGCCAGGCTGAGTGCTTGGTGCACTGCTCTGAGAACCCCGGGGCCCTGAGCCCCGGGCTGAGCCAGGTTCAGCTTCCTCCAGGTGTGTTCAGGGAGAAGCCTGGGAGGACCGGCCAGCACCCTGCGGCACACAGCGTGGTCACCCACTCGCGGACGCTCAGCGCTGAGAGCGGAGCGCTTGCTTTCTGCCCAGTGCAGTTCTCATCTTGAAAGTTAACAGGTTCACTGTATTGGTAACATAAACCGCCGTCAGGGTCCCAAGCCAGCAGACGCAGCAGCTCGGTGGGGAGAGCCCTGCGGCGCAGCACTTGCCTGGCCGCACTGAGGTCTGGGTTCTGTTCCCAGCGAGGAACTGTGAGCTGCGTGCCACTCGGCAGTGTGACGTACACAGCGACGGAGAGGGAGGGGTGCTGGTCCTCAGTGCTGCGAGCACCTTGCTTAGAGCCCTGTGGACAGCTCTTGATGCCTGTGCTGGCCTTGGCCACACCTGGCCAGAGCGTGGCCAGCAAGAGGCGCCCAGCAGTTTGCATGTAGCTTTCAGACCATACTCTGAACTTCAGCTTTTCTGTTTTATTTTTTGGAGACAGGCTCTCACTGTGTAGTACAGGCTGCCCTTGAACCCACTGTGTAGCTCAGGCCTTGGAATTAAAGCATTTCTCCTGCCTCAGCCTCCTGACAGTCCCAGTTCTGAATGTCTAGTTACAAAACACTTGGAGTGTTCTGTGTTGGGGGTGCTGTTACGAGGAGGCCTCTACTTTCTCTGGTAACAACCATAAACCATGTGGTTTGGCCGGGGATTTAGCTTAGTGGTTCTGGTGCCTGTTTTGCAAGCACAAGGTCCCGAGTTCAATCCTTGTACCACATGCCACAATGCCAGGTGTGGTGGCTCACATCCACCAGCAATCAGAACCACGTACCACAGTGGCTTGATGGCTCATGCCTGTAATCCCAGTACTCAGGAGGCAGAGACAGGAGGATTGCTGAGAGTTCAGGTTTACCCTGGACACATAATGAGTTCAGGGCCAGCATGAACTACAAAGTGAGACCCTGTCTCAAAAAGAAAGCAAAAAACAAAAAACCATGGTTTTTCTCTTTCTGGGCTGAGCTTTCAGACCAGATAAACTGCAGACAACGCAGCACCTGTGACCTTCTCATCTCTCCCTGCCCAGGTTACCCCCTGGCTCTGCTCTACCGGCATTACCTTTTCTATAAGGACAGCTACCTCATCCACCTCTTCCACGCCTGCACGGGTCTCTCCATCGCTTACTTCAACTTCGGTGCGTAACTGAGCGAGCAGTGAGCTGCGACTCGAGGGCCCTGGTGAAACCACCCGAGTGACGTTTCCTGGAGAGGATTTGGTGGCGTGGGGAGTTCGTGCTTTGCTTGCAAAGAGAGGACTGAATATTTGGACAGGAATAGATTTTCCTTTATCCTTTTATTTACATTTCACTGTCAGATAAAAACATTCTTAAAACAACAAAAATAATGTATACACATATCAAAATATCATTTGATTCCCCATAAACGTGTGTATGTGTGTGAGAGAGACAGAGATCGAACCCATGAACTTCACACTGAGCGACATCCCCAGCTCTTCATTTTTTTATTTTGAGACGATCTCACTAAGTCACCCAACCTGGGTTCAAACATGGCACCTTCCTGCCTGGGCCTCCCATGGTGTGGGTTACGCATGTGGCCAACATGCCCAGCTAATAACAGTTTTTTATGTGCTTATCAGCTAAAAAAGCAAGTGTTTGGCCAGGAATGTAGCTCAGTGGTACTGCTACCTGCATTGGCAAGTGCAAGGTCCTGAGTTTCATCCCAGGTATTGCCAAAATATTTTTTAATAATGTAAATAAAATTAAAATTAAAAGTAGCAAGTGTAGGGCTGAGGATGTGGCTCAGTGGCAGAACAGGGTCCAGGCGTGTGGGGACCACAGACTGCGAGGCACACTGGGCTGGAGGCTCCCCCGGGTCTCCCCTGCTGTGGAGTCTGCGGAAGGGGCGGATCTGCCAACCAGCCCAGCTGTGCTTTTCCGCCGCAGGGTACCAGTTCTACCACTCCGCGCTCTGCATTGTGCTCCAGTTCCTCATCCTCCGGCTGATGGGCCGCACTGTCACTGCCGTCCTCACCACCTTCTGCTTGCAGATGGTAAATGTCTTTGCTCGAAGGCTCAGGGGAGCAAGGGACCACGGTGCTGAAGCACTGAACTGGCACACCTGACTTCAGCCTCCGGCACGCAGCAGCCAGGTCTCTGCCAGGGCACTTAGCATAGGCAGGACCTGGGTTTATCTGCAGAGGGTGAGGGGAATTTGCTGCTCACCCTAGGAAGAGACACAAGGCAACTTTCTCTGTTAAAGGCAAGGCAAGGCAAGGCTGGAGTGGCACACACCTGTAAGATCAGCATGTGGGGGGGGGGCCGGGGAGTTAGCTCAGTGGTTCCGGCGCCTGTCTTGCAAGCGCAAGGACCCGGGTTCGATTCCCCGGTAACCAGATAACAATACTGGGTGTGGAGACCCACACCCAGCAGCAACCAGTACCACATACCACAGTGCCGGGCGTGGTGGCTCACGCCTGTAATCCCAGCACCCGGGAGGCAGAGGCAGGAGGATTGCTGTGATGAGTTTGAGGCTGAGCTCAGGGCCAGCCTGAACCACAAAAGCGAGACCCTGTCTCCAAAAACCTAAAAAAAAAAAAAGATCAGCATGTGGGAGGCTGAGGCAGGAGGGTCACCATGAGTTCAAGGCCAGCCTGGACTAGATACTAAGACATGGAGAAAGAGAGAGGCTACACTCTTTCTCAGTTCAGCTATTTTCACAGAGAAACCTTGAGCTGATCTCTTCCCATTATAGGCTTAATGTCCCATTTTTAGGATTTTTTTTTTTTTGAGACAGGGTCTCGCTTAGTAGTTCAGGCTGGCCCTGAGCCCAGCCTCAAACTCACATCACAGCAGTCCTCCTGCCTCTGCCTCCCAAGTGCTGGGATTACAGGTGTGAGCCACCACGTCCAGCACTGTGGTGTGTGGTACTGATTGCTGCTGGGCGTGAGTCTCCACGTCCAGCTTTGTTGTATGTGGTTACCAGGGACTGACCTCAGGACCTTGCACTTGCAAGGCAGGCGCCAGAACCAGAGCCAAATCCCGGGCCCTTGTAGGAATTTCTTAAAGCTTTTCACAAAAAGGAAAACAAGAGTACCAGGGACTTCCCAGCAAGGAGAAAGCAGACCTGGCAGTGACGGTGTCCTAACCCCCCCAGGCCTACCTTCTTGCTGGGTACTATTACACAGCCACAGGCAACTACGACATCAAGTGGACCATGCCACACTGCGTCCTGACGCTGAAGTTGATTGGTGAGTTGGGCGCGCCCAGGCCCTGCCCACTGCTCTCCAGGCCACGCCCTCAGCGTCCTTTCCTCTCCGCACCCCTCTCT
Source organism: Petromus typicus (assembly GCA_004026965.1). Classification (NCBI taxonomy): domain Eukaryota; kingdom Metazoa; phylum Chordata; class Mammalia; order Rodentia; family Petromuridae; genus Petromus; species Petromus typicus. Next base: position 59,252 of record PVIR01002270.1, on the reverse strand, counting down.
GCTCAGGTTTGGCTATTGACTACTTTGATGGAGGGAAGGATCAGGTGAGTGCCCCGTCCACCGCAGAGGCTCGCAGCCTAACTGGAGGGCAGAAGAAGGCGCGTCCCCAGTGGACTCAGCTTCCAGCCTGTGATGGCGTCAGAGCACAAACAGGAGCCACACCTCTCCCTCCGGACCTGGGGGAGAGCGAGGCTGTCCTGAACCTCCCTTCTCTTGTGGCATAGAGCTCCTTGACGGCTGAGCAACAGAAATATGCCTTCCGCGGTGTCCCTTCCCTGCTGGAAGTCGCTGGCTTCTCCTACTTCTACGGGGCCTTCTTGGTTGGCCCCCAGTTCTCCATGAACCACTACATGAAGCTGGTGCAGGGGAAGCTGACAGACTCGCCAGGGAAGATGCCCAACAGGTAACTGCGCTCTCCCATCACGACCCTGCAACCTCCCGGGCCCCGGACGCCCTCTGGACGCTTGCACCTGCCCGTGCCCTGGGAGCCTTTCCCACCCAGGCTCCAAACATTAAGGCTGGTTTGGGGTTTTTTTTGAGACAGGGGCTCGCTTTGTAGTTCAGGCTGGCCCTGAGCTCAGCCTCAAACTCACATCACAACAATCCTCCTGCCTCTGCCTCCCGAGTGCTGGGATTACAGGTGTGAGTCTCCATGCCCAGCACTGTTGTATGTGGTTACCAAGAATCAAACAGGGTCCCTGCGCTTGCAAGACAGGGCGCCGAACAACTGAGCTAAATCCCCGGCCCATTAAGACTGTTTTTAAGACAGGCTGTCCCTGTGCACTTGAGGCTATGCTCTGACTCCTGTCTTCCTGCCCCAGCCAGGGTCACTTGGTGCCCAGCCTGTCAGACTTCACTGTTATACCATAGGGCTTTATCCAAAGTAGTCATGTCCCTGCCCTGAACGCCAGCTTTTTTATCTTTAAACAAAAAACCTAAGTGTGGTAGTGCATCCCTGTAATCCCAGCCAAGTACTTGGGAGGCTGAAGCAGAAAGATCTCCAGTTCAAGGCCAGCCTGCGTGATTTAGCAAGGTCTTGTCTCAAAGGAGAATATACATAAAAAGGGCTGAGCATGTAGTTCAGTACTCCATAAGTTCAGTCCTCACTGTGGGGAAAAAAATACATTTTTAAATATATAAAAAATAAAAAGTACATGAATATGTATCGGTAGAAAAGTGACCAGAGGAATTCCTTCACTGAGAGCTTTGCATCGCCACAACACAGTCTGAGTTGGGGACAGCGCACGTGCTGCCTGCCCTGTGGCCCAGTCTGCCACTGCCTCTGCCCTGCCTGCCCTTCCTGTTGGCACAGGGTTCAGGCACATTTCACACAGCAGCCACACACAGGAGGCCGAGGCCACAGCGGGCTCCAGCGGGCTGCAGAGCCGTGACCACACCTTCCCTTCCAGCACCGTGCCCGCCCTCAAGCGCCTGAGCCTGGGCCTCGTCTACCTGGTGGGCCATACACTGCTCACCCCCCACATCACGGAGGACTACCTAGTCTCTGAGGACTACGAGGTGAGTGTGAGGCCTGGTGTCCCGCCAGGCACCTCACAGACCCCGTGGGCAACAGAGGAGCAGGCAGTGGCATCTGTGCACTGGGCTCTGTCCAGCCCCAGGGCTCAGCCGCTGCTCCCTGGCGTGCTGTGGACTGGACTGCAGCCTCCGGGGTCCCCAGCACCAAACTCTCCGAGGAGCAGACGACAGACCAGTGAAGGGTGGGGAGCTGGTGGCTGATGGGCATTTGGCCTGTCAGGGCGGTGAGGCCACACTGGGACAGGGGCAGCAGGGCCTTGTGGAGCTGAGCCACGCTGAAGGGGACTCACGCTGAGGGGACTGCACGAGGGCCTCACACACGGCCTCTCCCCCCCAGAACCATCCTCTCTGGTTCCGCCTCATGTACATGCTGATCTGGGGCAAGTTTGTGCTGTACAAATACGTCACTTGCTGGCTGGTCACGGTGAGTAGGGCAAGGCCAGGCCGGGGGAGCTGCAGGGGGTGGCGGGTGGAGTCTGAGCCGTCTTCCCGCAGGAAGGAGTGTGCATCCTGACGGGGCTGGGCTTCAACGGCTTCGGAGAGGACGGCCGGCCCAAGTGGGACGCCTGTGCCAACATGAAGGTGTGGCTGTTTGAGACAACCCCGCAGTTCAATGGCACCATCGCCTCCTTCAACATTAACACCAATGCCTGGGTGGCCCGGTAGGCACTGGCAGGGAGGCTGGGCCAGGCTCCCCTACCCCAACACACCCAACGGGAGCACCTCAGATCCAAGCCGCCCTGTCGCTGGTTCTCTCCCCCCACCACCCTGTGCCCAAGGTCACTGCCTACTTGCTTGTCCCCACTAGAGCACAAGCAGTTTGAGGACGATCGCCCCTCGGCCCTTGCACTTCTTTGCCAGCCACTCGGGAGGCTGGCACTGCCCACAAGCTAGTGGCTTGCCCGCCGCCCCCCTGCCAAGCCAGCCGTCTCCAAGGGCGTTACCACTGCCTCACAGGCCTCTGGGCCCCGCAGCCAGCCCTGCCCTGCTCCTCGCGGCCTGGGGACCACGGCTCACCGACCCCTTGCCTCTAGGTACTTCTTCAAACGCCTCAAGTTCCTTGGGAACAAACAGCTGTCCCACGGCCTGTCGCTGCTGTTCCTGGCCCTCTGGCACGGCCTCCACTCAGGGTACCTGGTCTGCTTCCAGATGGAGTTCCTCATCGTCATCGTGGAAAAGCAGGTGGGCCTCCACGGGCGCGCCAGGGAGGGCGGAGGGCGCCAGACGCTGACACCCGCCCCCCACAGGCGGCCACCCTCATCCGAGAGAGCCCGGCGCTCAGCAGGCTGGCCTCCATCGCGGCCCTGCAGCCCTTGTTCTACGTGGTGCAGCAGACCATCCACTGGCTCTTCATGGGCTACTCCATGACTGCCTTCTGCCTCTTCACCTGGGACAAGTGGCTGAAGGTGAAGGGGGCCGGCAAGGCTGCCAGGGAAGCCGGGGGCTCGGGCGCCCACGTGCAGCTCACTGGCTTCTCCCGCCACAGGTGTATAAGTCTGTCTACTTTCTCGGCCACGTCTTCTTCTTGAGCCTACTATTCACATTGCCTTACGTTCACAAAGCAATGGTGCCAAGGAAAGAGAAGTTAAAGAAAACCGAATAATCTGTTCTCGGTAAATACTGTCCAGCTGTGCCGAGGCTCGCAGGGTAGACTGGGGAGGAGGACAGGACCAGAGACGGTGCCCGGCTCGTGGGCCAGCGTGAGGCGCTGAGGACCGTCACTACCCAGTGGCCGCGGGAGGCAGCTGCGGGCCGGCGCCGGGTCAGCCCAGGCCCAGCCCAGCCTTCCGGTCTTCCATCTCGCCTTGCAGGTGGCCTGGAGCAGGACTGGTGCAGAAACCACTCGCCCTTTTCGCAGCACTCCCTCGCCGAGAGCACAGGAAAGCCAGGGCCCTGAGCAGGAGCCCAGCTCCCGCCGTGCCTCTGCGGGCGAGGCCGAGTCTCCGCAGGCCGAAGGGGAGGCTCTTGTGGGAGGAGCCGGGGCCGCGCCCCAGGCTCCCCCACGCACGTTGCCTTATCTCTCCCCTCTAGCCAGGAACCTGCTGTTCTTCTGCCAATTTACTAGGACTGTCTGTGCTGCCACCCGCCGCCCTGTGGGGAGAGGGTGGACGCCCCACCTGCTCCACTTTTTCTATCTTGAACTGTACCAGATAAAATCACTTGTTTGGTTTTTCACTGCCGGAGTCCCTGACTGCTCCCTTTCACACAGTTCTTCTTGGTACTTGGGGGGCTGGGATCCCAGGTTGTCTCTTGCGGCGTGAGGATCCAGGGGCCTTCACAGCCTGGGAGCAGCCATGGTCGCCAGCTCTGTCACTCACATCCCCAAGTCTGGGGAACGGCTCACACCACTACCCTGCCACGCTTAGGAAGCCCAGACAACCAGTCTGACAAAACCACATTTATAGGACAAAAGAAGGGCAAGTGTACAGCGTGGGCTCCCCGGGCCCAGGCTGCCTGCAGGAAGTCACTCCAGGCAGGCAGTCCGGAGCAGCCCAAGTCCTTTGCTTCGGAGCCAGGCTCTGCGTCAGACCACGCCCCAGACCTCCTCAAAGGCCGTGGTGAGCTTGGCACAGGTGAGGGCAGCAGACAAGGGGTAGTTGCTGATGGACACCATCTTCTCCGCATACTCCACACTGACCTGAGGAGACAGCAGTCCCTCAGCCAGCTGCACGCTGGCTCAGCCTTCCTCTGGGGAAAGACAACTGCGGCCAAGCTGCCGTCTCCAGAGAGCTCGGTGTCAGACGTCCATGGAGCAGGTCAGGCTTGGGAGCCTTGTACCCTGTAGCTGCCGTCCCACCCTCCTCCCAGCCTGTCGGACTGTTAACACTGACTGGACGAGGGATCCTGACTGAGCCTTTGCTCTGCAGGATCCAAGGGTGGAGCCCAGACTTTACCTGGCCGTGGGCAAAGGCCCCCACCACAAAAACAATAGGGTCGCTGCGGGGCACCAACTCTCGCACATCACTGACGACTGGGACCGAGAAGGAAGTGCCAATTTTCATACAGCCAACTGGGAAATGATCAGACACTGGATTCTTAATCACCTGCAGGAAGACAGGATCATCAGCCCAGAAACAGCCCCACACCCTGCCCTGGCTGTGGGCTTCAGTGCCTTACCTTCAGGAGCTTCTGGGGGCCGTCAGCTGCACGAACACTCAGTTTGTGTAAAAGCTGAACTAGGAAGAAAAGAGTCCAGAGTTAGATGAAAGCTATTGCAAGGCTGAGACAGGAGGACCCCACAAACTTGAGGCCAGCCTGAACTACTGAGTTCAAGGCCAACCTGGAATATACAGCAAGACCCTGTCTCAAAATAAAAAGGGAAGAGGCTGAGGATTTAGCTCAGTGGTTCTGGCGCCTGCCTTACAAGGACAAGGTCCCAGGTTCAATCCCCGACGGAGACCGACAGTGTCAGTACAGACCACATACCACAGTGCCGGGCGTGCTGGCTCACACCTGTAACCCCAGCCCTCGAGAGGCAGAGGCAGAAGGATCGCTGAGTTTGAGGCTGAGTTTAGGACCAGCCTGAACTACACAGAAAGACTGTCTCAAAATTAAAAAACAAAAACAAAAAAACAGCATGTGGTGACTCCACTCCCAGCCAGTGAGCTAAGCAGAGCCCCCAGTAAGTGCCACGTGCCCTCCACGCAGACACCCACGTGGAACAAGCAGCTGCGCACGTGGCCCCGTGGCAGGGAGGGGTTCCACTCTCTCTCTCCCGACCAGGGACCTACTCAGAGCACAGAACTTCCAGGCGCACACACAAGCACTGCCGTGAGCCTCTGCTCAGCACCGATGCTGTCCTCTCCCGGCGCAGGGCCCCTGCAGTGCTCCCTCCCGCCTGCTCACCGCGCTGGGGCACCCTGCGCTCACCCATGAGGCCGCAGAAGCGCTCAAAGGTCCTGGGGATGCGGGTCTGAGGGTTCACCTCGATGAGCACGTTCTTCTGCGTATGGACGTACACCTGCAGCAGGCCGGCGCGGTTCAGCGGGCTGTCCATCAGCATCAGCAGGCTCTGCGGAGGGCGGCGGTGAGGGCACGGCAGCAGGCCTGGCCGCCTCCCTGCCCCGGAGGCCGTGCCCCAGTTACCTGGTGGGCTATGTCTGGTCTCACCTCCCCGGGGTCCCGCCCATTCTTCAGCAGCATAGCCTTGTGCTTGTCGCAGTTGAGCAGCTCATAGGTCTTCCCCACCTGCAGAGCAGAACCGACAGCGCCTGGGCTCCCTCCGCAGCCCAGGCATTGCGCGGTGGCAACAAACGCTCAAGTCCCCTTGGTCACTGGAGGTGCGAGGCTGCTGTGTGGCACACTTCCACCCTCAGGCAACCGCTCTGAGAGCCTGCAGCTCAGAACCAGGAGCAGGTCGAGAGGGCAAGGCCGAGTACGGCTCAGGAGCAATGTGAGCTACTGGGGAAAAGTACGTAAAACTCCTGCCCTAACACGAACATGCACTAAACAAAGAGCAATAAATCTAGGCAAGAAGCGTGACAGTTCCCATGATGCAGAAGTAATTCAACAGAGGAACGCTTCTCTAAGAAGGAAGTACGTGGCGGAGTTGCTCCCGCTGCTAAGACAAGTGTGAGAAAGGTTCAAACGACAAGACAAAACAGAAGTTTCAGGAGACAGTGGAACCAGCATCATGAAAGGCAAGGATTCCATAGGAAACTGCAGAATCCTTAGACCTGAAGCAGAGCTAGAAATAATTCTGAAATAAAAGAGGAGCAATGGAAATGACAAAAACATCTTGGGAACTGCTGATTAGAAAATAAACCAGTTAGAAATATGATAATAGCTGACTACACCTATAACAACACTAAGGGTGACAAATTCCAAATCCAAGTCATAAGGACAGCTAGTAGAGCTGGGCATGGTAATGCACATCTGTAATCTTAGCACTCGAGAGGCTGAGGCAGGAGGATCTCAGGTTCAAGGCCAGTATTGAAGGCTAGTCTGAACTATTTACCAAGAACCTGTCTCAGAAACAAAAAGCAGAAAGTCTAAAAACATACTGTTAAATACAAAAACAGATAATAAGAGGCCGTTTCATGCATCACTAAAATATTTGTATGTTTTGGGGTTTTTTGGTATGTCTTACAATACCTATGATACATGGCTCCAAAAAGTTGGGGGCAAGAGAAATGCATATTTTGAAACTGAGTAGTTGAGATAACAAAGAACACAAACCCACCGAAAGGACTAAGAACTAAATCCACGGAGCACCCTTTTATAGAGAAAAAAAAAAAAAAACTGGCCCCACCACCCCATCCCCGCTCTGGGGTTGAATCCACAGCCTCGCGCTTACCCCTGAGGTACAGTGCAGGCTTCTGTAAATTTTATTTTGAGACGAAGTTTCACTAAACTGCTCAGGTTAGGGCTGAGCATGTAGCTCCGTGGTACTGTGCCTGCCTGGCAAGTACAAGGTCCTAAATTCAATCCCTGCTACCAAAAAACAAAACAAATTACTAAATTGCTCAGGCTGGCCTCAGACTTGCGGTCTCCTTCCTTGGTTTTCCATGTGGCTTCAGCTGTGGGCATGTACTGCCACACTGAACAAGAACACCTTGCACAGGATAACCAGCAGTTTCTACCCATTCCTAGCACATTACCCAGGTTTGTATTCTTTTAATAGAAAACATCAAAGTATTTCACACACAGTCATGGTAATAACAGTTTATCAAACTTGGTTTCATATATTGAATGTGTCTATGTATTCACATGGAACCTTTCTGTGGGTTAATAGGCTTGAAAACCACTAGACTGATCGCTGTGCGTTCCAGGCTCGCTTGAGCTACATAGTGAGTTCAGGGCCAGCCTGAACTATAAAGCAAGACCCTGTCTCAAAAAGCTACCCAAAAAACAGATACTGTAAGTAAGAATTTTTGAGGCCTCCACAGAGACATAAACAATAAACACTTAGAACCTTAAACACACACTGAAGAGGATAATTAACTTATTGAACCACTGTAAGAGGCACACCAGAGTCTGTCCACTGTTACCCTTCTATTTCTCTCCGCCTGAAGACACTGGACCAGATGATCATTTAACAGATCTGCCTTTTTATGAACATTATTAAAACAGTGATTCCCTGGTTTAACCTAACAGCTGAAGAATAAGTGTCACCACAGAAGTCAGCAGTAAAGTGAGGCAAGAGCCAAGTGTGAAAGGGCTGGCTGTGAAGGAACAGTATATCCAGTGGTCTTACAGCACTCAAAAAACATAGGACCAGGGCTTAGCTCAGTGGTTCAGGCACCCGCCTTGCAAGCGCAAGGTACTTAGTTCGATCCCAGTAACCACATACAACAATGCTGCGTGTGGTGGCTCACACCTATATTCCCAGCACTCAGAAGGCAGAGGCAGGATGGCTGTGAGTTGAGGAACGCCTGGGCTACAAAAGCAAGATCCTGTCTCAAAAATGGAAGCTGGACATAGTGGTACATGCCTTTTACTATAGTAATCTGGGAGGCTGAGATAGGAAAACTACAAATTTGAGCCCAGCCTGGGCAACTTAGCAAGACCTTGTCTCAAAAATAAGGCTGAGGGTGGGGTCGGGGATTTTAGCTCAGTGGTTCCCTCTGCCTGCAAGGTCCCAAATTCGATCCCATAACACATGCTTATAATTCCAGCACTCCAGAGGCAAAGGCAGGAGTACTGTTGTGAGTTCAAGGCTTGCCTGGGCTACACACTGAGCTCAGGGCCAGCATGAACTTCCAAGCAAAAGCCTGTCTTAAAAAAAAAAAAAAAAACTACAGGAAAAAATGAAGAAGAATCCTGATTACTAGCTGAACATTTCTTAAAACAACAGGCTGTCCATCATGCAAGCTTAATGAGGTGTCATAGTGGCCCTGGAAGGGCACACGGGAAGGAACTCACCTTAGATTATTTTGAAAATGTACTACTTTCCTGGCTTTCATTCATCCCCTATGTGGTTTACAATTAAGGTGTATCTCTATTTTACAGAATAAGGAAGAATTTACTTCCTCAAAATCACATAATTAAAATAAGTGTCACGAAACATTAAAGTTCTGGCTTCTAAAGGCCTGGGCCAACTCACTGAACAAGTCTGGCTCTGAAGGGTAAGAGACAAAATCCCGGCACATGAGAACAAAGTTTAAGATTTTAAGTCAGGGACTTACTGGTTTTATTACATCTGAAGGGAAAAAAAAGACAAGTAAAAAAAGATTTGGGGGCCAGGGATTTAGCTCAGTGATTCTGGCGCCTGTCTTGCAAGCACAAGGACCCGCGTTCGATCCCCGGTAACCACATAACAATACTGGGTGTGGAGACCCACCCCAGCAGCAACCAGTACCACATACCACAGTGCCGGGCGTGGTGGCTCACGCCGGTCATCCCAGCACTCGGGAGGCAGAGGCAGGAGGATTACTGTGATGTGAGTTTGAGGCTGAGCTCGGGGCCAGCCTGAACCACAAAGGCGAGACCCTGTCTCAAAAAACCTAACAAGAAAAAAGATTTGGACGTGTTAAGTAATAATGCGATCCAGGCATTGTTTTAAGATGGATAGCAACAGGAGTAACCGTGGCAATCCTTCAACGAAATGAAACATCAGGTCCTTACCAACAAAAGGCTGTGCAAACTAGGCCACAGTACTAAAACCGCCTTTCTCGACAGAAGCGTGGGAGGCCATGGAGGTCGAAACCGTCCTGACTTCGCATGTCATTATACAATGGAGACCTGGTAAAGCTACTGAAAGCAAGGGGGTGAGAGCTGGATCGGGGCCCACGGTGTCAGGCCGAGCGACATCCAACTATGTGATCCTCCCATCACCTTTCTCCCAAGAACATTTTTCACTTCTGCTTTCTCGGTTCACTTTGCCTCCCACCTCATCCCACGAAATTCCACCCTGCCCTACTAGTTCCACACTTTCTGTTCCAAACTACCTTGACTGTCTCCAGACTGGCCCCTTCCAGCACCACAATAAGCCTACGGCCACCGCTCTTGCTTCCTGCCCCGAATCGGGGCCTCTTGGGTGGAGCAGCATCCCAGTCTTGGTCCGGCTCACCAAAGCTCCGCTCACGAGGTTGAAATCCATCACTGGGCGCAGCCATCTTGCCCCCGTACCGGAAGTCGCGCCAACGTTTTTAATTAAAGCCTCGCGTTCGTCCTAATCGCACACTTCCTTCCGGCTGCCATTTTGAAAGTGGGCGCCGGGAGAACGTGATAGCTCGCAGCCTGGCGGTACCGAAGCCACCTTGAAAGGGCAGGCTCCCGGAATGGGGCGGGACTTCCGCAAGCGTGTTCCCTTGCGCGAGGTCGGGTCTGGGTAGGCCACGGGGGAGGGGTTAGAAGGGAGCGCACTTCCGGTGCCCTTTCTCCCAGGAGCGCTGAGGCCCGAACCCTCGTGTGCGGTTGTGAACTCTAGGCTGGAGCGGGGTTCGAGCGGGCCGGCACCCCTCCTCCCCTCTGGTGCCGCCGCCCTCAGCAACAGATATGGCCCAGAACCTGAAGGACTTAGCGGGACGCCTGCCCGCCGGGCCCCGGGGAATGGGCACGGCGCTGAAGCTACTGCTGGGGGCCGGCGCGGTGGCCTATGGCGTCCGCGAGTCCGTGTTCACCGGTGAGCAGCTTCCTCCCGCTCGCTGGAATCCGCGCCCCAAGCTCCTGCCGCGACTCGCCTGGTGGTCGCGCTCGTCAGCCCCTTGCCCCGGGCCCCTGGGCTGAGCCTGCCCCTCTCTCCGCAGTGGAAGGCGGCCATCGAGCCATCTTCTTTAACCGGATCGGCGGCGTGCAGCAGGACACCATCCTGGCGGAGGGCCTTCACTTCAGGTAATGGCCGGCGCAGCAGGCCGACCGTGAACCTTCACCCTTGACGCGACCCGCCGCTGCGACTCCGCTCCGCGCTGCGCTCGCGCCCACCCGCCCGCTCCCAGGACTCTGGCTGCCGCCGAAACTCCGGCAGCGCGTAAACGACTGTCCGGTCTGTGACTCGTACCGGAAAGACCAGACCAAAGCAAAGGGTGGAGGAGAGCGGGACGGAGTTAGGGGACCTGCATTTTCCTAATCCCTCTCCCGTCTCCCCTAGGATCCCCTGGTTCCAGTACCCCATTATCTATGACATTCGGGCCAGACCCCGAAAAATCTCCTCCCCTACAGGCTCCAAAGGTAAGCGTGGGCCACTGGGAGTCACGTGGCAGGTGAACGAGGGACACAGGCACGGGGAAGGTGGCAGTGCTGGTAGTCTCTTCGTTTGGCTTTCCACGTCTCAGACCCGGGTCCTGAGGCTAAAGCAGTAGGTCCCCGCCGCCTGTGTTTTAACTATCAGCCCGCCTAATGTAAGCGAAACGAAAGTACCGTTTTTCAGTGCTCTTTGTAAAGTCACCGTTCAGGTCAAAGCCTTGTAAAGCTTTTTTCTCCCCTGAGTTACTGATTAGTTAAGTCGTGGATGTACGGCTGTGCCTCCCTGGGGAGCTTGATTCCACTCCGCTGGTTCCCTCCTTGCAGTCCACACCTAACAGCCGTGTACCCGAGGTTCCCGTCCCCTGATTCTTTCTCATGTTAACACACGCACAAACACACCTAGGCAGGTAGCTCACTCTAACCAATAAACTGCCGCCAGGTACTGTGAAGCCCTCGGCCCTAGGAAAAATTCGTCCATAGGACACAGCCTTTGCTGGGTGTGGCTTTCACCTGTAGTCCCAGCACTCCAGGAGGCTGAGGCAGGAGGAGTGCAGGTTCAAGGCCAACCTGGGCAACTTAACAATGTAGTGAGACTCTGTCTGAATAAAACATAAAAGAAGCTCAGTGCAGAGACTCAATTCGCAATATCAAAGAGAAAAAACACACCACGGTCCTCCTGCTCAGGTACCTGTAGTCCAGGGAAGGAGACGGGTGATTGTGATATTTCGTGTAGACCTTTTTCATTAGAGACTGTAAAAACTAGTGCAAAAATGGGCCTCAGCTCCACTAGAGGAGGGATTGTGCACAAGGGCCCGTTTCCCTTGTGGTTTGTCACAGATGTGGACCTGGTGTGTGTGTGTGTCTGTGTCTGTGTCTGTCTGTCTGTATGTCTGTCTGTCTCTGTCCTCCCGAGGGAGGCCTGGGCTGCCCAGCATGGCACTGGCCGGACCAACACTGCAGTGAAACCTGAGTAGGAAAATGTTACTTTAGAAAAAACAACCCAGAAGTTAACATCTTTTGTCTTAAGAGAAAAACATAGTAACCGCTTTCAGTGATTCAGCTTTTTATCAGGAAGTAAGTCTGTGCTTGGTGATGTGTGGACTGCAGCGGAAGGTGCTTGGTGTGACAGCTGCACGTAGCGCTTGGGGCGTCTTGAGCCTGTTGCTCACATCATATTTGACATCATTCAAAGCTGAAGCAGCTGCTCGCAAGTCTAAGATGATCCAAACAGTAGAGAAGCGATCTCAGGTGCCCTCACTGACGTGAAGCCGTCTGGCAGAGAACTCCACAGGGACTTCAGAGCCGCCCGCTGTGCTGTCCTCTGGCAACCCTGCACACTCTGGCTTCTCAGGTGCTGCACACGGGGTGCAGAATTTACTTCCCCGATAGACCTCTCTTTGAAGTTCCAGTTACCTCCATTCCAGAATTCCACAGTCTAACCAGTGTGAGCAGCAAAGGTCAAGTTCTTCAGATTCGGCTTTTCTGGAGAAGAAAACGCGGGGCTGTCTCCATCTTACAGACTAAACTCTGTTACTAAAATCCTGCTCTGCAGCTGCTGCAGTGCCAGGAAATTCCTTATGGATTTCCTGCTGCCCTGTGGGTGGTCTGCAAATGGAGAGGTTTTTTAAATGCACGTATTTCAGCTTCCCACTTTTAGGGTCTGGGGACACTTGGCTCACTCGCCTGTAGAGGGGTTACTCACCTCTGGTGGCACATGTGCCATAGGTTCACCACCACTGGCTTGGAATGCGGGGAAGGGGAATGCGGGCAAGGGCTGCCTGTGACAGCCCCATGACTTCTGCCTCAGACCTGCAGATGGTGAACATCTCCCTGCGTGTGCTGTCACGGCCCAACGCCCAGGAGCTCCCCAGCATGTACCAGCGCCTGGGGCTGGACTATGAGGAGCGCGTGCTGCCGTCCATTGTCAACGAGGTGCTCAAGAGCGTGGTGGCCAAGTTCAATGCCTCACAGCTGATCACGCAGCGGGCGCAGGTCTGAGTCCCCCGCGGGCAGCGTGCAGACCACCCCTGGTCGGATGAGGGGAACCGGCACCAGCAGCCCGTAGCCTTCATGTTAGGAAGGAAGCTCGGGAGAAGACAGTGACCAGGCCCAGAGTGCTCCACGTGTTTGTAAAGAGCTGTGGGCTCACCTGGCGGACGGAGGCCAAGAAAGTACCCCCTGTTTTGGAGAGTGGAGGGTTAGGGGGCAGCGTGGCCAGAGCCCGAGCCGAGTCCAGCCCAGTGAGCATCTGAGGAGCGAGCGGGGCTGGCATGATTCCGCCGCCCTGGGGTTCTGGGCTCAGACATCACAGCCACGATCTTCTTGCAGCTCTCCAGCCCCCTCAGGCCACCCCTCCCTCCCCGCCCCTGCCCCCAGGTGTCCCTGCTGATCCGGCGGGAGCTGACTGAGAGGGCCAAGGACTTCAGCCTCATCCTGGATGATGTGGCCATCACGGAGCTGAGTTTCAGCCGGGAGTACACAGCGGCTGTGGAAGCCAAGCAAGTAGGTGAGTGGCACAGGGGTGGGACCGGGGCAGACGGTGCGTCGTGCCCAGGCTCGGTCCGACTCCCGACTGTCCCGTCACAGCCCAGCAGGAGGCCCAGCGGGCCCAGTTCTTGGTGGAAAAAGCCAAGCAGGAGCAGCGGCAGAAGATCGTGCAGGCAGAGGGTGAGGCGGAGGCCGCCAAAATGATATCCTAGCAAGGGAGCGCGGCCAGCCCCGGGGCCCTGCTCTCTGTCCCCGCTGGACCGGCTGATGAGACCAAGGCGAATGTGAGGCGCACTGTCCCCCCGGCCTCTTGGACGGGCACAGCAGGGGTCTGGAGTCCTGGTGGGGACGCCTGAGTCCCGCTCCTCACCGCAAAGCCAGATCCAGAGCACTGCCGGCCTCCCGTCCGTGTGCTGGTGCCCGTAGACCCAGGCAGCAGCCCTCGGGAGGCCCACAGGGGCGGGAGGGGGTGGGGAGGAGCCGCATGAGCACAGGCTTGGATCTGACGGCCCAGAGGATGGGGAGGGTCGGCCGGGGTCAGGCCTGGCCGTGTGGACCCTTAACCCCACCTGCTCACCTGGGAGAGGCCCTGAGCAAGAACCCTGGCTACATCAAGCTCCGTAAGATCCGGGCGGCCCAAAACATCTCCAAGACGGTGAGAGCCCAGCACCTGGCCCTGGTCGATCTGGAATGGGAGTTCTGGCGCAGTGGCAAGTGGGGAGTTAGAATCTCACTTGAGCTGGGGATTTAGCTCAGTGGTTTGGGCCCGTCATCTGCCGGGCAAGTGCAAGGTGCCAAGTTTGATCCCTGGTAACCACGTACCACAATGCCAGCACTCGGCAAGCAGAGGCGGGAGGATTGCTGTGAGTTTGACATGGAGTTCAGGACCAGCCTGAACTATAAAGCCAGACCCTGGCTTAAAAATATCTCCCTTGCTCAGATCTCTGCTGGGACTGGCCTCGCACAGCTCCCAAGAGCAGCACAGCTCCCTGGTTCCCAGGACAGGCTGGGCCCAGTGTGCAGGCTTTGAATAGCAGGGTTGGGAACCCAGAATTGTTTTTATTCAGTGGCGCCGAGTGAAATTGCCAGCGTTTTAGCAGCCGGGGCAACAGCCTCACCAAGTTGCTGGGCGCTTGGACTGGGACCCTCCCGCCTCGGCCTGCCGGGAGTGCAAGGGCGCGCACCATTCCCGGCCCTGCGGGCTTCACTAACGCGGGTGTCTGCCTTGCCTGCCTTCGGCCTGCAGATCGCCACTTCCCAGAACCGCATCTATCTTACGGCCGACAACCTCGTGCTCAACCTCCAGGATGAGAGCTTCACCCGGTGAGCAGTGCGGGCGAGGCGGCACAGGGCGCCCAGTCGCTCGTGGGACCCGTGGCAGCCTTGTCTGTAGTGCAGGCACAGGGTGGCCGGGCCCTGGCCTGCGTCCCGTGGGCTGGTTCTGTCCCCGTGTGAGCTGCAGAGCAGCTCTGCCCCCGGCCGCGCTGCGCTCTGGGCCGCGCTGAGTCACCGCGTTTCTCTCCTGCTCCTGGTGACCGGCGTCCACAGGGGAAGGTGAGTGTGGCGGGCGTCGGGGGCCCGCGTCAGCCCGGTGGGAGCGAGGAAGGCCCGGGCTCAGCCCTTGTGTCCCTCACAGCGACAGCCTCATCAAGGGGAAGAAGTGAGCCGGCCCGGCGCAGTCCGCCCAGCGAGGAAATGGCCGGCTCCGGAGCTGAGGAGCAGCGCGGGTTCGGCCCCGCGCACCCCACTTCACGCCGTGGTCTCCAGCCCTCTAATGAAGATGGAACGCCGACCTTTGGGGGTTACTTCGCCCTCTGCGGCCCAGGGGTCTGCGCAGTGTGATTGCTCAGTGATTTCCTAGTGCGGAGCCTCCCTCCCGGCGGGAGGAGATAACCGCCACCCCAGGAATTCTCAATAAACTTTATTACTTAGCCGAGGTCCCAGTCTCGTCTCCGCGGGTGCTGCGGGCGGGCGGGGTGCGCATGCGCGGCGCGGCGCGCGGCCGGCAGGGGGCGCCCCGAGTCCGCCCGCGTCTGGCTCGGCCGGCACCCACCCGCCCCGCGGCGCCCGCACACCTGCTGGCCGCAGCCCCTCCGGGCTGGACAGCGCGGCTCCGCCGAGCCAGACCAAAGTTCTGGACCCAAGAGAGCCTCCTCGGGGACGCGCGGAGGGGCCGTGTGGCCGCCCAGGGGCCCCGCGTCCCCGCCGGGCTCCCGCCGCCCGCGGCGCCCCCGCTGCCCCGTCACCAGGTGTGAGGGGCGGCGGCCGAGCCCCACCTGAGCACCTGGGCGGCCGTCGGGACAGCTTCGGCCGCGTCCTGTCCGCCCGCCCTGGGTCCTGGGGAGGCGGGGCCCGGAGGCGGCCGCCGGCCGAGGAGTGGGGACGGCGGAGTGGGGGAGACTGGGTCCTCTCCTCGCTGCGCTGCCCTGCCCTGCCCTGCCCGGGGTGGACGTCAGGGAGGGAAGGGTCACGAAGCAGACACAGACGTGGCAGCCGCTCTTCCCAGTAGTTCCCGGAAGTCCAGGCTGAGGCCAACCCGGATGAGTCTCCCGCTCTTCAGGTGGGAAGACAATGGCGATCTGGGGGACAACTGTTTCCAAGTCTTGCTGTGCTCTAGAAGCAGCCATTTTGTCTCCTTCCCATTGTCCTCTTCCTAGGGCTTCACCCCGCGCCCCGAGGGGAGAGGTGAGAGGGGCTGGTCCGAGGCCTCCGCGGTCTTCAGGGCTCCCGGAGCTCACTGCCGAGCAGCCGACCCGGGAGCCATCTTTACCAGACAGTGTTAGGAGCTTGACGATCAGACCATCCAACACTGTGCTGGAAGATGGGCCCAGAGCCGGCCAACATGGAGCCCGGGCTGCGGCTGACCGGGTGATGGCTACAGGCACCCGGCAACCAGCGCCAAGGCTGGAGCCTGGAGTCCCGAGCTCAGCGCCAGCTGTGGGTTCTGGATCTGGACCTACAGATCGCCCTACTGGGCCACTGTGTCCCCCAGTGGGCAGCCAGCCAGAGCCTCTTCGGTGGCACCCTCAGCCCCAGGCAAGGGCTTCAGGGATGGCAGGGGCCGTCCCAGGGGTCTGGGCCTGAGGTGACAGCGGCGCAGCCATGGGGACGGGGCCTCCATCATTACCCGGCAGTATTAGAGACCCAAGCAGCACCAAACACTGCAGGGTAAGACGAGGGCCCCCACCCAGCCTGCCGCCTCACCAGCAGCCCCTGAGCCCACGCCGCCCGGTCTCCAGGGCTCTTCCTCATGGCCTAGCACCCACCGCCAGCCCCGCAAGGTCCTGGCCTCCCAGGCCCTCACCCCTCTGCCTGCGTCCGTGGCCCCTTGCCCTGCCACTCCCTGGCCTGGCCACCTCCAGCCGATGCCAGTTTACTCCTTCAGCCCCAGAATCCCTGCGCAGCAGCCTTTACCTGTCACTAGGCCCGTCTGCCCCCCAGAGCTCCATGAGGAGGGAAAATGGGTATCTGGGCCCAGATCCCGGGGCCTGCGGCCGACCTGGCCTCTCTTCCTCCTTCCTTCTCAGACGTGGGCCGGCTGGGCCTCACCTGGGCCCCGCCCGCCTTCACAGGTGTGTCCTCCTGCCATAGGCTGCCCCGCCGCCTTAACCCCTTCCCTCCCAGCCGGGCCTCCTCTGGCGGCTCCTCGGGGCTTCCCACCCTCCCGCGGCCTCTCCTACCTGCCTTTCCTGTCCCTCAGAGGAACAAAGAGACGCTGTCCCGTCCACACAGCGGCTGCCACCCCAGGACAGTAGGACGGACTCCCTGAGGTCAGTGTGGGGTCAGCCCAGAGTCTGGCCTGGGCCCCTGCCCCGTGGGCTCCACCAAGGGGTGAGGGAGAAGCAGTCCTGCCTGGAGTAAGGGTTCCTGCACCAGGCAGGCCCACCTACCACCCACCTGCCTCCAACCCCAGCAAGCTGCTGTCCTACCCTCCCGGCCATCCCGCCAGGAGCCCTGCCGCAGCCCCAAGTCCTGGAGTCCAAGTCCCAGCCCAGGGCGGTTGGAGGGTGGGACCGCCTGCCTTTCTTCAGAGCTGCTCAGGCGTTGCTGGGAGAGGGGCCTTGAGGACGCAGGTGACGGCCCCACCCCCACCCCACCCGGGGCCACCGCTCCGGGGAGCTATTGTGTTGCCCAATCCCTGGGCCCTTCCTGCTCTCCCTGCCTTTGTCTGCGTCCTTCTCTGTACCTGGCAGGTGAGGACCCTGCCCTGGACACTAGCTCTGTCCCCTTGACAGACGGCCGGGAGCTGAGTTGGCACTGCTAGGCCCTCACCAGTACAGGAGACGAGTGAGCTCAGGCCTGTGCCCAGGACCCTCAGCCTTTCCAGCTGGTAATGGAGGCCAGTGCTTGCCAGGTGTGTCTCACTACCACTCGGCACCCCCACTTGGGGGACTTCGTGTGAAGAGGCGCTGCCCTCCCTGAATTACCCACACCCTGGAGGAAGAGGCAGGAGGACGGAGCTCGGGCTCCTTGGGCCTGGGTAGGGGCAGCAGGGAGGGTGGTAGCAGGTCCGCCCTTCTAGAACGTCCTGAAAATCAGGCTGCTTGCATCTGGGAGCCCACAGGCGTGCAGTGTGTCCCTGGGGTGTCTGCATGGTGACTCAGGGTAACGAAGGAGCAGCCCTGGTGCCCAACAGCCTGAGCCTCGCAGCCCAGAAGTGCTATGGCCCTGAGTGAGGCCTCAGTCTAGTGTCTGGAGCCAGCGGCACCTCAAGGCTGGACTGTGGCTGTAGCTGTGCGCAGAGCTCGCCCAGCCTCAGGTCCTTGGCTCCCCCCTCCCAGCTCCAGAAACACAGAGGGTTCTAGTGCATCAGTCCGCAGCATGAGGGGAAGTAGGATCTCACTGCACAGCCATGCAGCGACCCACCATCTTAGACCCTGGGAAGTGGGTGAATTAGGATGATCCATAATAAAGACTAAAGTTTTGGGGTTTTTTTGAGACAGGGTGTTGCTTTTTGTAGTTCAGGTAGGCCCTCACCTCAACCCTGAACTCACAGCAATCCTCCTGCCTCTGCCTCCCAAGTGCTGGTTTTACAGGTGTGAGCCACCACACCCAGCACTGTGGTATGTGGTTCTGCTTGCTGGTGGGCGTGAGTCTCCACGCCTGGCTTTGTTGTATGTGGTTACTAGGGATCAAACCCAACCCGGGCCCTTACATTTGCAAGGCAGGCACTGGAACCACTGAGCTAAATCCCTGGCCATTAAATAATTTTTTAAAGTATAGTACTTAGTTCAGCAACCTAAAGTACAGCTTATCCCAAACTCCAGAAAACTCACATATATATGTATGTGTATATGATTTCATACCTGTAATCTCACTACTCAGTAGGCTGAGCCAGGAGGATTGCCCCAAGTTCAAGACCAACCTGGGCTATATATATATATAGCAAGACCCTGTCTCAAAAAGAAAAAAATAGGGCCGGGGAGTTAGCCCAGTAGTTCCAGGGCCTGCCTTGCAAGGACAACAGCCAGGTTCGATCCCGGTAACCATATACAACAACGCCAGGAGTGGAGATTCACGCCCACCAGCAATCAGTACCACACACCACAGTGCCGGGCACGGTGGCTCACGCCCGTAACCCCAGCACTCGGGAGGCAGAGGCAGGAGGATCACAGTGAGTTCCAGGGAGCCTAGGTTACACACAGGGACACCAAGACCCACCTGAAGTAGACAGCAAGACCATGTTTCAAAAAAACACTAAAAAGGAAAAGGAAGAAAGGACAGAGAGACACCTGACTGCCGACACGCGCTGTGCAGCAGCCGCAGGACCAGGCCCACTAGACCCTGACCTGGTCTGAGGCCCGCCCTGCCCTGCCCACCGCACTGAATGGGCTGAAGGGTTCACAGACACCAAACTTTATTTACAAGAACT
Organism: Petromus typicus; assembly: GCA_004026965.1. NCBI lineage: Eukaryota > Metazoa > Chordata > Mammalia > Rodentia > Petromuridae > Petromus > Petromus typicus. The sequence goes on along the minus strand of PVIR01002270.1, from coordinate 40,231 downwards.
GAAGGGCCGGGCCTTGCCGGGGCCTTGAGGGCTATGTACAGGTCAGGGAGGGGGGGCAGGGGCACCCTTTAAATTACAGTAGGATGGCGGGTTCAGGAGCAGGCCTGGGGCCACACTGGAGGCCTCTGCGGGCCCAGGGAGGAGGCTGCAGACTGGAGGGAAGGGGCAGGGCAGCTTCAGCCAGGGAGGGGCCAGGAGGCGCCTGGGGAGCCCGGCAAGCCCCAGAGGCTGCGGCCCTCGAGCTCACTTCCTCTTGAGGGAACCCTTGCTCCTCTCCTTGTCTGCCGACCGCTGCTTCTTCACCCTCTCCTCCTTCTTGCTCTTGCTGTGCACGTTCTCATACACGTCCTCCTTGTGTCTGCGGGCGGGCGGAGGCGGGTGAGTGTGAGGCCGGGCAGCGCCCAGGAGGGGAGCAAGCACAGGAAAGCCAACTCACTTGGAGGAGGTGCGTGCGGCCTTGGCATGGGCGCTCTTCATGGCAGGGGGGTAGGTGATGTTGCCATACTCCGACTCCTGGCCCTTCTGGGACTGCAGGCAGAAGGTGGGGTTGGTCAGGTCCCTGGGGCTCCAAGGGCTGCCGCGCCTGGCCTCCGGCCCACTCACCTGCATGACCTCCAGCTTCCGCTTGGTGGTCTCGATGAACTGCGCAATGGCCACGTAGATGAACTTGTACTGCGCCTCCGTCTGCACCATGCCCGAGCGCTGTGCCCGCACCATCTGGATGGTCTTCTGGATGTCGATGTCGCAGTCCAGCCCTGGGGCGGAGCTGGGGCTCAGGCCATGGGCCCCCAGAACTGCCCCACCCCACCTGCCTGTACCCTTGCCCACGCTCACCCTTGGTGGCGATGCTCTCCATGAGCATGTCGATGACGATGATGGTGCCCGTCCGGCCAATACCCGCGCTGTGGAGCGAGGGTGCATGGCCGTCAGGTCTGCAGCGGGCCCTGGCCTGGGCTAAGGGCTTCACAGGTAAAGCTGGGCCCGGGGATGCTACTGGACAGACATGGGCCTAGGGTCGACCCGACGCCCCAGTGCTCCCATCTGCCCTTGTCCTGCTCCAGTCCACTCCCGACTAGCGACCCCCAGCCCTAGAGCCCAGGATCCCCCTTCCGCCCTGCCCGGGGGCACCTGGGGCTCTGGATGCGCCCTCTCGCCCTCCCAAACTCCTTGGGTTTCAGCGCCAGGATCCAAAGCAGTGACCCCGGGCTTCCTCCTGAGACTTTCCGTCACCTTTTTGGTCAAACCCTCCACTAGGCAAGGGGACAGGGCAGCCCCGGGGCTGGAAGGCTGGGGCAGTGCAGCCCAGAGGCCCCGTCTTGCACACCCTGCACCCTGGACGCAGACCGTGGTGCCAGGCTGCCCACAGCTGGCCCGCAGGCTGGTGCTGTACCACTCGTGTCTAATTTCAAACCCAGATTGTCAAAAATAACCCCTCACCCACTTCCTTCCTGCAATGTCTAAATAAAGGCCCCGGGGATTTCAAGAAGTGGTGACTGCCGCAGGACAGGAGGCAGCTCCTGAGACACCGGCCGGCAGGGCAGAGCGCACCCCACGAGGGCAGCGGGGAGGCCGCTCCAGACCGGCTCCGCTCAGCAAGGGCGGACTGCCGCTGGAGGAGGAGGAAGTCCGGGTCACGTGGAGGGGACCACAGGCGGCTCCCTTCCCCATTCCCCTCGGTGAGAGCTTCCCAGACCCAGAGCAGGGCTCGTCTCTGCTCCTCACTGCCCAGCAGCCCGTGCTAACACCTGAGAACTCTGGGGGTCGGAGGTTAAGAGGTCTGTCCGAGAAGACGGCTGGGGAGCAGAGAGGCCAGATGGACCCTGACCCCCTCCTGAGTCGGGTATCTGGGAAGCTGAGGTCATCTGTCCCTACACAGCCCTGGGGGCTCAGGAAGGGGAGAGGAAGGAGCGGTGAAGAAGCCCCCAGAACCACACAGGGAGGGAGCAGAAGTTGGGGTCCCGCAGCAGCCAGGGACAGCAGGGTGGCCAGGACCCGGCCTTGACCATGAGCGAGGCCTCTCCCGGGCACCTCTGCCCCATCCGCCGGCACCCCCACCTGCAGTGCACAAGGATGGGCCCGGCGTGCGGCAGACTCTCCTGCCGCTGGTTGATCTGGTCCAGGAAGCTGAGAACACCCCCAGGCTCGCTGGGGACCCCGTGGTCAGGCCAGCTCAGGTACTGGTAGTGCCAGATCTCCCGAATCAGGTCCCCCTGGGCCAAGGACAGAGACAGCCTGGTGGGCTCCTGCGCCACACCTGCCTGCCCACCCCGAAGGGCTGCAGCGGGATGGGGCACTCACGTTGTCCAGCGGGGACACCTGTAAGGTGCGGAGTTTGTACTCTGTTGTGTCATGCTCACCACAGTTGGTCACCGAGTAGGGTCCGTAGGCATGCTGAGTGCCCACCTCTGGCCAGTAGGGGACACATTTGTTCTGAAAAGTGGGGTGATGATAAGGCACAGAATGGGGCCCTGAGTCCAGTGCTGATGCAGCGGAGGAGCCCACGGCCCAGGCCGCTGTGTCGGGACCCGGACTCAGCCGCTGTGGCTGCCTGGCCCCGAGCCTTCCAGACTGCCGTCCCCAGCCGCGCAAAACTAGGCGAGGAAAGAAAAGGTGCTGGAGGAGCCCGCAGGGCAGAGAATAAGAGAAGCAGCGTGGGCAGCTCCGGAACAGGGCCCGGCAACAGGGGGACCCTCCCGGGGTGCAGGCACCCCACAGAGCTGCCTGGAGGAGGCGCAGCTGGCTCCTCCACAGGAGGAGCTGGCAGGGCTGGGCAGAGTCCAGGGCCCCACGTGTGCCAAGTGCCCAGTCCAGAGCTGCACCCCAGCCTCGGGTTGGAAGCAGCATGCCGGGGCACTTGGTGACAGGCCTCGCCTGCCCAGCAAGCAGGGTCTCTCCACCCCGGCGCCTGGACTTTCTCTGGCCTTCTAGGTCCTGGAAAAGGAATGTAGAAGTGGGGAGACGGTGTGGGCTGTGCCTACCCGGCCCTTCTCCACCTCCCGAGTGGTCATGACGATGACACGGGTGTTCTCCTGCCACACCATCTGCCAGAAGTCGTTGACTGTGGCCTCCAGACAGCCCTGGCTGGCGATGTAGGTCTTAGAGTTCTCGTCAGAGCCCAGCAGCTGGTTCTGGGTGCGATGCAGAGAGGCGTGTCAGATGGTCCGAGGCCTCCACCACCACCTCAGAGCCCAGCCTCGGCTCAGGGTCAGGGCCCCACCACTGACCTTGACGTAGTTGGCATTGATGTAGTCGGAGCCAGGGACATTGCCGTCCCGTCCCTGCAGGATCACTCGGGTATGATCAACTGCAGCAGGCAGAGAAGGAAGTGGCCAGGCGGCCAGGACAGATGCCTCCCGAACCAACAGGACCACGGGCAAGAGGGTGGACGGGCCAGGGGGTGGGGAGACAGTGTGGGGCCCCAGGAGCGGGAGGGCACAGGCCGACGGGGCCGGGCGTGGCGCTCACAGGGGAGGATGTTCTTGTAGCGGTTCTTGCTCTTGTTCTCTGGCCGCTGCCCCTCCAGCCGCTGGTGCAGGTTCTTCACCTCCTGCTTCTGCAGACTCTGTGGGGCGACAGGAGACACGAGCAAGGCCGGGCTGGGGCGGCGGCCGCACGTGGAGACAGCGGCGCCCCCGTGGTATCGGGTGTGTAAGGGGACACGTGATCCTCCCGGCCCCCCGGGGTGGTGGCCGTGTGCCAGGCTGTCCCAGCCCTGCCAACCAGCCCCTACCTCGAACTCCTCCCAGAAGCCGGCCTTGGCTGTGTCCTCCGACTCCTTCTTCTTATTCAGTTCCAAGACCCGGTTCTCGATGTCGGCCGCGTTCACCCGAGTGGCATAGTAAGGCTGGGAGAGGACAGGGTGGCAACTCAGACCCAGGGGCCCAGCCCGGGCCGCAGGGCCAGGCCTACCGCTCACCTGCCGCAGGTAGACAAAGGCACCCGAGGCCTCCTCGATCCCTGTCTTCTTGAAATGCTCCACAAGGTCCGTGAGGCTGTCGAAGGTTTCCGGGCCGCCCACCGTGTAGCGCTCACCCTGGGGGCGCCAAGCAGACCCCCGTCAGGGCACACACCTCGTGCTGACCCTAGTCCAAGGCCAGGCAGGCCTTCCCCAGCCAGCTGGCTACAGGCGGACGGGCGCCCACCTCACACATGATCTTGATGTGGGTGACCTTGAGGGGCGGCCCCACGCCGACCTTGGGCTGGTCGCTGAGCACCGACAGCACAAAGTCGCCCGGCTGGCTGAGGCTCTCGCGCACGAGGAAGGTCCAGGGCTCACCCTTGGCCTGCAGCAGCGCCTCTGCCTGCGTCCCCGACATGTGGCCATGGTACCACCTGGAGAGGGCGCAGGGTGGTGAGGGCCGGGCCAGAGGCTCGCAGAGACCACCCCGCGGGGACTCAGCTCTGCGCCCGCTGGGTGCACTCCAGTCACTCCGCTACTGTCCTAAGGCAGGCGTAGAGCATCAGGAGGGAAGACTGAGGGTAGACTATCCGCATTTGACAGAGGCAGAGACAGGCTGAGCAGACACCCACCCCAGCACCCTGAGTGACAGGAGGAAGACCTCAACAGTTTTAGCCAAGCCGGGGTGGTGTACAGACAGTAATGCAGCACTCTGGGAGGCTGAGGCAGGAATGTCCCAAGTTCAAGCCAAGACCCTAAAACATTTAAAAATGTGTCAGGTATGGAGATGCATGCTTATAATCCCAGCACTGGGGAGGCTGAGACAGGAAAACTGCCACAAGGTCATATAGTAAGACCTTGTCTCCAAAAACATGTTTTTTAATTTAAAGGAGTGGGGGTGAGGAGAGTAGCTCACTGCAGAGGTCCTGAGTTCAATCCCTAACTCTGAAAAAAAAAAAAAAGGTCCAGACCATGGGAACTTCCAGCCATGGGAGAGATGCCAGCGCTCAGGTGCTGGATTCAGCATCAGTGAAAAAAATCAGAAAAGGTATTTTAACCAGGCCTCAGACCAGAACCACCTCTGGAAGCCTGACACACCGAAGGTGACATCCGGGACACCTGGGGCAACGAAGCGTCAGTGAGGTGCAAGTTTGGGCTGGACAGGGCAGAGGAAGAAGCCAGGCAGCCGGTGACGGCGAGCGCGCGGGACAGCAGAGACGCAGGCGGAGGGCGCAGGGCAGAGGGCAGCCGGCCCGCGGCTGGAGGGGCTGCGGGGCAGAAAGCAGAACTGAGGCCTCCCACAGCGCACCCCCTTCCCAGGAGGAAACTGCAGCCCGGTCACCCAGCCCCACAGGAAACCACGTGATGGAAAAACACAAAACTCCCGCGGAGAGAGTGAGAAGTGAGGCGGTGAGGTTTCCTCAGCCCAGGGAGGGGCATTTTCCAACCGCAGGGCCGGAGGAGGCGCAGGAGGAGGTGGAGGGCGCTGACCCACCTCACACCTGCCTGCCGTCCAGGGTCCAGGCCGCCATCTCCCTCTTGCACCACCCAGGAGCCCACCCCACCCTGCGGGCACAGAAGGGTGAGGAACGTCTCCATGCAAACGAGGGCAGGGACAACCACAGGCCGCCACGGGGACACATGCAAATTCCCAACCGGACTGGCCCCCGCAGCGCGGAACAGGGCTGGGAGCGGCGCCTCCCTCTCAGCCCCAGTCGGGGTGAGGCCTGGGCGCCGGGGAGACCATGGCTCCTCTCCGAGTGCCCATCTGCCTTGCTCCCCAGGGCTCCTCGGGCCCCTCCCGGCCCACCTGAGCTGCCCGAATTCACAGGCATAGTCTCTGCTGCCCCACAGCTAGGCCAGGAAGGCGGGATGGCAAGAGGGTTCTGGGTGGCAAAAGAGCTGAGAATGTTGCAGGAAAGAAGAAAGCACTTGGGAAGGAGGCTCAGGCCTGTGATCCCAGCACTCTGGCGGCTGCGCCAAGAACACTGCCATGAGTTCAAGGTCAGCCCGGACCATCCGGCGAGACCCTGTCTCAACAAAACAAAAAACAGAGTCCAGAGGGCAACACGGGAAGGCACCCATCCCAAGCGCTCTGGGCATAAGAGCATGCCCTCAGAGGGAGCTGGCGGATGGCTCCGTGCCGACTGAAAAGAGGCCCCAGGGGTGGCCTTCGACCTCGGCCTCCGCCAGTTCTAAGCTTCCCTCGGTGACAACCCAGATCCCGATGCCGCCTGCAGGCAGGAATCTCGGAGAGACCGAAATCTGCACAGACAGGGTGCGGCTCCTCCCACACTGGATGCACCAGGTCCTGGGTTCCATCCCAGCACAAAGGACCATTCCCCAGCTGGTCGCACCAAGCTGCAGTCACTGCAACAAGCAGCACAAAACTTGTGCAGTGCTGCTGGCCCCAGGGCTCTGGGGCAGGAGGACTAGGGTCATTCGCCTTCCCTGACCCCGAACTGCCACCTTGTATTGAGGAGGGTCGTACTGAGCTGGGTCTCCGGCCCTTCGTAATTCTGGGACAGCATCCCGTAAGTCAGTAAAGGGCCCAGGCTGGCTTTACACCTGCAGCTCTCCTGCCTCAGCCTCCTAGGATTACATGCTACTCAGCACTGTCTCCTCTGCTTCACCTGTGCTTTGAGGAGACCACTGGGGTTGGCCAGCTCCTTTGAGAGTCCCTTCTTTGCACCTAAGGGAGGGAGATGGCCTCACACACAGCTGGCTACCCGTCTTCCTCTGGGCCCCGAGACTGGCCACACTTCATCTAACCCCAACTGGCCACCCAATCCTCATTAGGTTGCTGATATGGCACAAAGCATCCTAATAAAAGGGGGTCCTCAGCCCTCAGGAGGCTGAGGCAGGAGGATCACCACAAGTCACCCTGGATTCACAGGAGGGGCCTGCACGCTGACCCCTGGCTGCCGGAGGAGCCGGGCCCGGCCAGGAGAGCTGAAGATGCAGCTTCCATTCCACAGAAAGGGCTGACCTGCTGGAGACCTGGCCCCACAGGGGCCCCGCTGCCCCGGGCCCTGGAGAAGGGCAGGGCCTGGGCTGGGAGTGGGCCTGTCACCTCTCACTGGTCGGGTCGGAGCAGTTGAGTGGATACTTGAGGTGGATGATGGTACCGTCGCGGTCCTGCAGCACACCCTGCTGCTGGGTGTAGAACTCCACCAGCTCCGTCAGCGTGGCGAACTTCTCCCCGCCATACAGATCGTAGAAGTCCCCCGAGTTCTGGATCCGAATGTGGGTCACCTGGTCCCCCACCCTGTGGGCGCAGGGCAGTGAGGCGGTGGGGACAGGCAGGGAGAGGCAGAGGGAGGACGGGTTGGGGGGGGCTCCGGGGCCGGGCCTCCTACCGGACCGACAGCGAGAAGTCACTCTGGTTCTTGCTGCTGGGCCGGGCCAGGAAGCTGCCGTCCACGCCGCGGCCCTTGAGCAGGGTCTCTGCTTCCAGCCCGCTGAGATCCCGGTGGAACCACCTGGCGGGCGGGCAGCAGTGAGGGGGGGCCTGCACCGGGCCACCTGCTCCTGGGCCCGGGCCTTACCTCACCATCCTGGGGCTCCAGGAGAGGAAGCGGGTGCCAGCGACCAAGAGGCGCAGCCTGTCCAGGCAGCGGAGGGCCGGCGAGCCTCCAGCAAGGCTCCCAGGGCCGTGGGCGCCTCCTCACCAGCTCGGCCCACGGTCCTGGCACGGGGCTGCCAACCCACTGGCCCCGGGCAGCCGGCGGGGCGGGACAGGAAGGGGCGCGGCCGACCCCTAGGGAACTCGGTACTTCTCGTTTCGGAGCGGATCAGGGAGAAGCGGAGGGGGTGGCGTGGGGGAGGGCGGCCCGGCACACGCCGCGCGGGCTGGGAGCACAGGTGACCACACGCGTGTCCGGCCTCGAGCCGCACACCGCCGCCTCCTCCTCGCTGCTCTGACCCGCGGCCGGACGCTGCCCGGGCCACTCGCGAGCCTTGGAACTGCTTCTGGTCACAGCCCCATGACACTGGTGCCCTCTGCCCCCATTTTACAGATGAGGAAACTGAGGCCGGGGACGTTTAGGGCGTTCCCAAGTGGCCAAGCCGGCTTCGAACCCGACAGTCCGGCCCCAGAGGCAATGTGAACGTGTCTGGGCCCCCAGGGGACAGAGGCTTCTCTGCCCCAGGGTTCTGAGCAGGTGGCCAGGACTCCTGCTGTGCACGATTTCAAGCGGCCCTGGTCAGTCACAGCGCGCATGCGCAGCCCGGCCGTCCTTCAGGTGCGGCGCAAAAAGCAAAACGCGCCAGTACTGCTCCGTGGGATGCATGACCTTTATAAAAATGCCCGCGCTGGCCAGGAGACTGCAATTTCTGGAAAGTTCTAAGGTGCTGAGTACAGTGTCTCCATCTGGGTGGGAGGAAACTAGGTCTGTTTAAATATGAAGTTGGGGGCCCATGCCTGTAATCCCAGCACGTGGGAAGCTGAGGCAGGAGAATCGCTGAGAGTCCGAGGCCAGCCTGGGCTACACAGCAAGACCCTGCTTCAAACAAACAAAAACTGAGTCTGCTATCTAGTTCAGGCTCGCCCCAGACTCATGGCAATCCTCCCTAGTGGTAGGGTTACAATGTGTACCACTACTCAGTGCTAGTTTTATCTCAATAAAAAATAAAACTGTAGACGGTGCCGCATGCCTGTAATGCCCACTTGGGAGAAGGGGCAGGAGGACTTCAAGTTGAGACCAGACTGGTGAAATTTTGCCTCAGTGGAAAGGGGTGGAAATGTAACTTGTGTCTAAATGCTTTTCTACACTGCTGGAACTCCTGGGTTCCATCCCCTGCACCACAGAAATAAAAACTAAAGGCAAAGGATTTAACTCACTGGCACCATGCCGGCCTGACAAGCACGAGGTCCTGAGTTTGATTCCTGGTATCTCAAAAGAAATAAAACTCTTATTTCTCCCTGACAATTAAACACACTCACTCCATGCACCTGCGGTCTAAGGACTGAAAGCAGAACCTCCGTGTTAGCCTCCATCCTTGGCCTTTCCTTCACTTTTATTTCCAGACTCGGCTCTGCTGGGTCGCCCAGGGTGGGCTTGAACCCTCCATCTCCTCCCTCCCACGTGCGGATCTTATCGGCACACACTGCCACACCTAGTATTTTCAGAACCCTCAATTACAGTTTTCCTCCAACAATGGCTTCTCCCCCCAGCAGGGCCCTGAGGAATGTGCTAGGTCGCTATCACAGCTCCTATACGCTGTGCCCCGTTTCCAGAGCAGAACCCAGAGACTGGGGCCTCTAGATCTGAAAGATCCATGAGTGGGGAGCAGACAGGCAGCCCCAGGACAGTGCAGGAGTCCAGTTTGTTTGCTTCCAGACAGGGTCTCTGCCACTTTGTTTAGGCAGGAGATCCTCTTGCCTCAGCCTCCCAAGGTCTGAAATTCAGCCTGCATGATTTTTAGTTATTACTGGACATCTCTGAGCTTCAGTTATCCCCTCCCGACAAGCAGGATTAAGCATAATTCTCAAATACTGACACTAAGGCAATACCCTCGCTACACAAGAAGTTGACAGAGGACCACAAGGCAGGATTTACTTTTTCTTTTTCTTTTTGCAGTACCGGGGATTGAACTCAGGACCTTGTGCTTCCAAGGTAGGCACAGTACCACTTGAACTAAATCCCTGGCCCCAAGATTTATTTTTTTATTAGAGAAATTTTTGTGAGGTTTTTTTTTTTTTTTTTTGGTTTGCTTTTGTTTTGTTTTGTTTTTTGGTAGTGCAGGCTGCCCAGGCTGGCCTCAGCTGGAGCAATACACCTGCCTCAGTCTCTAAAGTGCTGAACTACAAGCATGCACCACTATGCTTGGTTTAAATCAAGAATTTGAGGCCAATCTGAACAACATAGCAAGTTCCTCATCCCCAAAACAAAACACGAGGAAGAGAAGGAGGGAGAAAGAGATGATTAAAGAACTGGGCTACAAAGCAAGTTCAAGGTGCGCCTAAACTACACAGAAAGACCTTGTCTCAAAAAAAAAAAAATAAGAAGAAAAGAAATTCTGGGTGTGGTGGATTACACCTGTAACCCCAGCACTCGGGAGGCAGAGGCAGGAGGATTGCTGTGAGTTCAAGGATGAGCTCAGAGCCAGCCTGAACTACAAAAGTGAGACTATCTCAAAAAAAAAAAAAAAGTTCAGGTGTTGCACAGCTGTGATCCCCGAACTCAGGAGGCTGAGGCAGGGGGATCTCTGTGAATTCAAGACCAGCCTGGGCTACAGAATGAGTTTAAGACCAGTTTCAACTGCATAGTGAGACCCTGTCTCAACAAACAAATAACCAGAAAAGGAGAGGAGAGGGAGACAGCCATGCTTGTGGTGCACACCTGTCCTCCCAGCACTCAGAAGGCTGAGACAGAAGGATTTCCATAAGTAAAGGCCATACAGAATGAGACTTTTCCTCAAAAAAAAAATTTTTTTTAATAAAATAGAGAGAGAGAGCAAGAAAGGAAGAAAGAAAAAAACCTGCATAGCCTACTCTCTACAACCACAAGTCTTCCATCCTGTGGTTCAGCCAACCAGAGACCAAAAAGTTTTACTTTGTTCTAACTGTGTCTGTCCCGGCCACGTCTGGTGAGGCATGCTTGAAACTTCAGCAGTCGGGAGGCTGAGATAAGAGGACTGCAGATTAAAGGCCAGCCTGTGCTGCACAGTGAGTTCAAAGCCAGCCAGGACTATACAGTGAGCCCCTATCTGAATAATTAATTAATAATTCATTAAAAGGGCGGAGGAGGAAGCTCAGTGCCAAGACCCTGGGTTCCGGGCCCACCCCGGGGGGCGGGAGTTCACTGATGTTCACGACCTGGCTGAGAGCCTTTACTTGTGTCAGGGCTCAGGAGCTCTCCGGAGGCTGCTGTGCGCCTGTGCGGATCCTCCAACGATTGCATTCCGACTAGAGCGGCTGTAGAGTTTGGTATCTGCTTATTTTTGGTCTTAGAACCAAGCACTAAACTCCTCCATGGATACAAAGAAACACAAGTATTATTTTTATTATTGTTATTATTTTGAGACAGGGTCTTACCACGTAGTCTAGGCTGGTCTAGAACTTGTGGCCCAGACTGGCCTCAAATTCATGGCAATTCTCCTGCCTCAGCCTCCTGAGTGCTAGAATTATAGGCATGTGCAAACACACCAGCTTACTGGCCCAATTTTAGAAAGAAAAACTAAGACTCAGACACGTTAAGTAACTCCTGGAGTCACAGCCAGCGTATGGGAAGGTGGCCCAGCCCAAGGCCCGGTCCACCATTGCACTGCAGTGCCTGCCACAGGCAGATGCTGAGCTCGGAAGGAAGATGGAGGGGCAGGTGCCTCTCTGGGAGACACCAGACAAGGCATGAGGTGCCCACAGAGGGCCCAGGATCGGGCTGGACCAGCAGGCGGTGTGGCCGGGGCCCAGTCAGGTCCAGGCTGATTCTCCCGGGTGAGGCCCCACCAAGCCACCTGGCAGAATGACCAGAGCTGCTGCTCAGAGGGCCCAGGAGCGGAAGACAGTGAGAAGCCTTCCGCAAGGCTAGCACCCACGAGGTGTCCTGGGCGGGCAGTGCAGGCAGAAGGGAGAGGAGGCTCGAGGAAATGCCAGCCAGGCTGCCCGGCCCCGCTCCCTCTCAGGCTCCTCTGCACTGGCGCACACCCCCTCCCTGGACCCCCACACCCGTCCACACTCGCCACTTCCTGTGCCCAAGGCCTCACCCCAAGGCCAGGTCTGCAGGAAGCCCTCCGACTCCTCCTCGGGCACCGCCCGCCCGCAGGTCCGCCACTGAGCACTGCCCTCATTCTCTACCTAGTGTCGGACGCTGCCAGAGACCCGTGACTGCCCACGTCTTTCGCTAGCACCAGGGGTTGAACCGGGCGCGCTGAGTTAGAGCTCCAGCCCCTTTTCTCTCTTTTCCTTTTTCTCCCAGACCTTTTCACAGATGAGGCCTGGACAAGTTACCCAGGGCGGCCTCGAACCTGGAACCCCAAACTTCAGCCTACGAAACAGCTGGGATCACAGGGCGGACCACCACAGCCAGGCCTGCTCATGGGGCTTCGCTCCATCCCTCGCCCCGATGTAAGCCCAACCGTATGGCGGGGACACAGTGGCCCAGGCATCGGCAGCCATGCTGGGCAGAGGCGCCACACAGTGCTGGGCAGATGATGCACGGGAGGGAGTGGACGAACATGACAGCTAAGCTCAGGCGCCGGGCGGAGGGAATGCGAAGCTTCCTGGGATGTGCCCGGCCTGTGTGCGGTGATGCCAGCTACCCCGACAGGGCGGAAGCAGGGACCAAGAAGCCAGAAGGGGAACGCCAAGATAGAGGGAATACACAGCTGAACGGGCCTGGCATCCCCGGTCTTGTGGGGAGGAGAAGGTCCGAGGCTCCGAAGCCCAGGCGGTGCAGGGGCAGCGCCAGCGGCACTGACACACCTGCAGGGCCCGAGTCCCTCCCTCCCGAACTGCAGGGCCCTGGGGCAGTGGTGTGGGACTTACCCGCTGGACAGCATCTCCCCGGAGGGGTGAGGGAGTCACTGGCAGAAGGGCCAAGGGGAACCGCTGTGCCCGGTCCAGGAAGGAAGACGCTCCGGATCTGCCACTTCCTCCTGGATAGGCCGGCCAGGCCAATGGCACGGCAAGGACGGACCCTGGACTAATGGTCTGGGGAGCACAGGTGGGGCGGAGCCGGCCGGAGACCGCCCTGGCAGCTGCCCACCACCCTTCAGTCCCCAGGCAGTGCCAGCCGGGCCTCCGCCGAGGAGGGAGGAGCCACCTGCCGCTCCACCTGAGCCTGGCTGACAGCGGCTGGCGGGCAGAGCAAAGACCAGGAAGTAGCCCGCCGAGGACACGCCCCCGGGGCCGCTGGGCGCCCAGGGTCCTCCCAGGAGGAGGCGCCGCCCGAGCAGATCCGCCCTCCCGGGACCCGGGAGCCCCCGGCCCTGGCCTGCCCTGGGGGGCACGAAGGGCTGCACGGGAGACGGGGCCACCCGGACAGGCAGGTCGCGTGAGACAGGAGGCCGACACAAGTTTAACCACAGCACGTTTATTGTCCTCGACACACCTAGGCCTCCTTCTCCCTGGCAGTGGCACAGCAGAAGGCCAGCTCTCAGGAGGCGGCCACGCTGCCCCCAGAAGGAGGCCCGTGGGGTGGCAGCGTCATGGGCGGCAGGAACAGCGCCTTCAGCTTGCCGGACAGGCTGGCGATCTCAGGGTCCTGGGCTTCATAGGACTTGACCAGGCGGGCAAACTTCAGGACACCTGCAAGAGGGACAGGAGAGTCACCCCACACTCGGGGAACCACGGTGCTAACGGGGCGGTGGAGGACGAGGGCAGGGCCCGGCGGCCTCCTCGTGGGCAGCAGCCAGGACACCGCGGCCTCAGCCTGCGGGGTCTGGTTCAGAAACCTCCCGGGGACACGGCACAGGAGGCGGGAGGCGGGGAACGAAGCAATGTGCTGTCCGCTTTCCGGGGAGCCGGGCGTCCACGCCCCGGAGAAAGCCGACCTCACTCCCACAGGAGCTGCAGAAGCTGCCGCCGCGGACGCGGCCACGCGGGGCAAGCCCGGGCTCTCACGGGGACGGGGTCCGGGTCACCACCAGGCGCGCCCAGGACCCTCGCCCAAGGCTGCATGCCGGGCTCCGAGGGCCACGAGACTGGCCGTCGCCGCCCCGCGCCCAGCCCCACCCGGGCCCGCCCCGCGCCCAGCCCCACCCGGGCCCACCTTCGCCGTCGCAGCTGAAGCCGTAGGCTTTGATCACCTCCTGCTGGATCTGCGTGGCCACGGGCAGCACGAACTGCAGCATCTTGCCCATGTCGTTGCACGCATTGTCCCGGGCCTCGTCCATGCGCACGGCGTTCTCGGGGGCAGAGAAGGCCTGGATCACCTCGGCCAGGACCACTGCGAGCCCGGGACCCCAGGGAGGCGGCCGGCCGGCACAGAGACAAGAGGGCGAAGAGTTAGGGAACCACGGCGGCGGGCAGCCCCGGCCCTTCCCGCCCCGGGCCCGCACGCAGAAACCAACGCCGCTCACCCTTCGCCTGCTCGGCGCTCAGCGCCACGGGCTGCCCCGCGGCGGACGCCATGGGCCGGCGGGCACCCGGCGGAGAAGCGGAGCGCGCAGGCTCCGCGCTCCGCGTCGCTCAGACGGCGCCGGGGCGTTGGGGAGACCGCATCCGCTGCAGCCGGAAGTCGCCCTGTACGCTACGGAGCGGGGACGCTCAGGCCCCACGCGGGAGTTCGACCAGGAAGAGTAAAAATGAGACAATAAGACTCTATCATGTGACTCTGGCGGGGGTCTTCCGGCAAGAGCCAGAAGACCTACTAGACAAATTCTAAAAGAGCTGCAACACTTGCATCAGCGCCCCCAGAGCGACTCTGGGGGATCCGTCAACTCCACTATTAGTGAGGGTGAGCTCTGAATGACATTTTTGCTTCTGTTTTTTGTTTTCTGGAAGTCGCGATAATGTATAAACAACAAAGTACAGTACACATTCGGTTGGAGAAACATTACTCTTAGAAATGAGCAAAGTCCTTTATTTCTAGAGTTTCTGAACGTTTGATATCTATTATGTAAATGACCCGATTCTGATTGGCCGGAAAGACAACCAATCACAGTCCTGTGTTTTTAAACCTGAAGCCGGTGAAAAGCCCCGGAGCAAGACCCATGCCAGCGTTTTTGCCAGAGGACAGTACTGGGGTGGGCGAAGCTGCGTGACATTTCCAGGCGGTCGCTACTCTCGTACCGTAGCGTAGGGTGGGTAAGGCCAGAGGCTAGCAGGGTGTGGCGCCTGCTTCAATCCCCGTAGTCTGGGAAGCTGAAGCAGGAGGATCGGGAGCTGGAACCCGACCTGTTTGAAAGCGCCTGGTTTCAGATCTGTGCAGCAGGCACGCGCAGGACAGGTGCTAACTCCTCGGCTTACTGAGGCTGGCCAGCTCCCGCCTCCCACCCCCACGTGTCTGAAAGGACTCGGGACTCTGATGGCACCTCGGATAAGTGACAAGGCATCTGCAAAGCGCCACGGCCTCTCGGTTTTTCCCAGGGTTCTGGGATCCTGCCAGCCTGGGCCGGAGAAAGACTAGTGCAGCAAGGGTCCGGAACCTTCGAAGTTTGTCCGGAGGAGCCCCACTCCCAGCCTCTCCCAGGCCCCGGCAAGACTCCGCCTCCCACCCCCGGCCCACAAAGAACCAGTCACAGCCATCTTTCTTGGGAATCGGGAGGGTGTTTTTGTTTGGTTGGTTTTGATTGGGAATTTTTTTAAACAGCGTCATATAGATATTTATATATATAAATTATTAATGTGGGGCAGGGCAAGGGCATACATCGCAGAGGGGTCGCGCACACAGGGACCGGGCAGGGCAGGGGTGGCACACGATGCTACGCAAAACAGCCACATCTAACGGATGAAATAATCACACCAACGGGGTCAGGGAGGGGCAGGGACAGGGGAGCCAGGGACAAGGAAGAGGGACCTGGTCCGGGGCTCGCGGGCTTCTCCCCCGGCCCCGCACCCCGGCCTTGGCCTGCTGTGTCCCTCCCGCCCTCCTCCCTCGCCCAGCTGCAGAGCCCTGCCACCGAGCGGCATCCTCTCCTCGCTCCGGGTGGAGGGCGAGCCAGGAGCAGTCCGCACTGCGCTGTCCGGTGCAGGAGTCCTGGGGGCGTTTGGGCCACAGGCTCTACAGCGGCTTGTCGCTTTCCTTCTTCAGGTGACTAGGGAGGGAAAGGACAGAGGACAGGCTGGGACCCGCCTGGCGCGGCGGGGCGGGGCGGGGCGGGGCCGCCGGGCGGGTACCTGTAGTAGTCCTCCTGGGCCGGAAGCGGCACGCTGTGCAGGGGGTGGTGGGCGTGCAGCCACTGCTGCTGCTCCAGCGCCAAGCGCTGCAGCTCGGCCGACTGCGCGTGCATGGCCTGCAGCTGATGAGCTGCTGACATCGGCGCGGAGAGGGAGGCCGGCAGGTCCCGGTAAGGGGCAGCTGCGAAGGGCAGGGGCTCGTGACTGGGGCAGCAGACCCGGCCACTTAGCCCGCCCAGGGCGGTGGGACTAAAAGGAAGGGGGCGGCTGTCTTGCAAGCCATGGTGGTGGTCAGGCACAGGCTGAGCCCTGTCCAGCAGGGAGCAGGGCCTCCTGCGTTCCTGTCCCAGCCCCTCGGCCCTTGGAAACCCCTCCCACTGCCCACATTCCCCCTTTGTGTCCTCCACAGAGGCCCCCGAGCCGACTTCTGTCTTTACCGAAGAGCTGGTGACGAAGAACTTCGTTCTCGTGCAGAGGGTGAGGAAGAAGGGGGTTAGGGAGGGTCCCGGCCGGATAAGGGATCCGGGTGAGGTGAGACCCTGAGGCCAGCGGGTCAATGAGAGGATGCACCGAGGCGGAAGCTGGAGGGAGAAAAGAGGAAGGTGTCACTGGGAGGCAGGTTCTGACCGAGCCTGGGAGGGGACCCAAAGGCAAACAAAGCCAGGACGGAAGCCCGGAGACCTGAGCTAAAGAGGCACTATGGGGAGTGGGGCCCAAGGGTGACAGGAATGGAGACCACAGCTGCTGGGGGATTTGAGGAGAGACAGGCAAGCTACTTTCAGGTGGAGGACAACAGGTGCACCGGAAGTGAGAAGGGGCAGAGGGTTACCAAGGAGAAGACCGAAGGAGCCTAGAATGCGCCCGAGTGTGCGGATAGGTCGGGCGATAATAGGGTGAGTCTCAGCACTATGGGAGCCTGAAACAGGCGATCTCAGGTTTGAGGGTGGTCTTTTAAGAAATTCAAAAGGGCTGAGGCTGTAATTCAGTGTGAAGGCCCTGGGTGCAATCTCCCATAGCACAAAGAAAAGAAAGAGAGACAGACAGACAGACAGACAGACAGGGGAGGGTGGGCCCTCCGCCTATCGAGCGGCTGCAGGGGAGAAGGCCCGGAGAGGTCCCTGCCGCGCCAGGGGACGGGTCCCCTGGCCCGAGGGACACAGAAGCTGGGTCCGACGGGACGCGGGCTCACCTGCGTGGATGGCGTCCTGCTGGTGCAGGTGCAGGTGCGAGTGGATGTGGGAGTGCTGGTGGTGATGCGGCGTCACGTTGAGCATCTGCAGCCGGGCCAGCGGATCGTTGCCCAGGGCTGCTACCCTCTCGGCATGCTGCCTCTCGGCTGCCAGCCGCTCAGCATAGGACATGTCGGGCCGCAGGGCTGGCCCAGCTGCCAGCGCTAGACGCTCTCGCTCCAGGGGCCCGAGGCTCGGGTGGAAAGGAAAAGGGTGCAGGCCAGGCGGGCCGGGCTGCAGAGCCAGGCCCCCGTGTCGGGGGAAGGGGTCGAGGCCTGGCCCCGGGACCCCATGCAGAGGTTCCAGCTCACTGGGCTTCACCTCGAAGCCAGGTTTGAGACGGTCACGGAGGTCACGCTCACGAGCTTCCCGCTCCCGCTCCCGGGCAGCCGGGTCGCTGCTGTACAGCGCCGGGTAACCCAGGAGCCCGGGGTCCACTGCCCCCAGGGGCACGTAGAAAGGGTGGTTGCGATTGCCTGGCGACATGACATGAGGTCGGGCGTATTCGCTGAGCGTGCGCAGGGCTGGAGTGTCTGGACCCAGGTAGGGGGGCACTGTGGCCACGGCACTGCCAGGCTCAAACGGAGGGCGATGGGGCACTGGGCCCAAAGATGTGCACTCCACTGGGGCACGACCCTCCTGCGCCAATTTCTGCGAGGTACAGAGTGGAGTCAAAACTGCGGTTATGGGAACATTGCGTGTTCCTCTCAGGAGCTTCCTTGCCCCTTTTCCCTGGACATATTAGCCCTTTGTGCCACCCACCAGTAGGTATCCCCGGCCAGGAGCAAGCACCCCCAAGAGCACTCCCTCCAGAATCCTCTGGCGTTCCTTCTTCGGGCTGCAATGACTCCTCCTCTCCAACAGGTGGCGAAGTGACTCTCCCGCCCACTCCCCGAGCCCAGCTGCGCCGTGCGGAGGAGGGAGGGAAGGCGGGCGGCGCACGCCGTGACGCACTCACCACGCTGCGCTCCAGCTCGCGCTCTTTCTCGCGCTCGCGCTCCTTCTCGCGCTCCCGCTCGCGCTCGCGCTCCTTCTCCTCGCGCGCGCGCTGCTCGGCCTCGCGCCGCACCTTTTCCACTAGGTCTGCCCGCTTCTTGGCCAGCTTGGAGCCCTCCAGCGGCACGAAGTACAAGTCACTGCGCGCGCATGAGTTGAAGCCGCGGTCCAGGTGTTTGTTGAACCTGTCGGGAGGCAGCGCTCTCAGCCCCCGCCCCCGTCTCCTGGTTCCAGCTTCATAAGCTGCCACGCCGGGGGTGGCTGGTGCGCTTCTAAAAGCAACAGCAGCCGGGCTTAGTGGCGCACTCGTGTGATCCCTGCACTCTGGGAGGCTGAGTCAGGACAGCAAATTCAAGCCCTGCCTGGGCGTCTCCGCGAGGTCCTGGCTCAGCAATCTTGACCCAGCCCACGGTGCAGGCCGTGGCCTCAGCCGCCAGCACGTCGCGATGAGGCCTCGCTCCTCCCACACTCAGCTCACCTGGCCGACTGGCTGGCATGGCTGGGCACGTCCACCACCTTAGGAGGAGGGGAGGGACTGCGGGCCGGGGGTACCGGGCTCTCGGGCGCCTCGTACTCCTCCGCAGGCTCCTGCTTGATCTGCGTAGCGCTCAGGGGTGGGCCCGAGGCAGAGGCCGAGGCTGCGGCCGCCGGTGCAGGAGGCAGAGAGGACAGGCTCGAAGGCCCCGGGGGCGGCAGAGGCCCAGGCCCCACGGTCGGCGAGCCCGGCTTGAAGGTCCCCGGGCCTGCAGGTGGGGAGGCGCCCCGATAGCCTGGCGGGGTCCCCGTTCTGAAGGAGGGCGGCGATCCCGGCTTGTACCCGGGCGGGGTGGCCGTCTTGTAGGTCCCCGGGGATGGGGCTCTCTTGCCGTAGGGCGGGGGCCCAGGTGGGGAGGTGGTTTTGTAGCCTGCTGGCGAGGAAGCCACGGTGGCGATGACCGTGGAAAGGGTGGCAGAGGAGGTGGTGACTGGAGGAACCGTGGGGAAAGGGTAGGGCGCTGCCTGGGGACCCTGGGAAGGGGAGGGGTGCGAGCAAGGGTAGGACCCTTGAGAGGAGGAAGAGGAGGAGTTGGAAGAGGAGACCGGGGGGCCACCGGCGCCTGTCTGGCTATAGGACACCTGGCCGTGGGATGGGGGCAGATGCGCTGGCCCCGGAGGGTAGGGCCGCAGGGACCCCAGGGAGGGAGACATGGCGTAGGGGTGTGTGTGGTGGGAGCCGCTACCCTCCAGAGGGTGGGTGTAGGCTCCCGGGGGAGGGGGCCCGGAGCCTCCGTGGTGTTGAGGCGGCTGCTGGGACGCAGGCTGCGGCTGCGGCTGCTGGTGGTGATGGTGATGTGCGGGGGCTGCAGGGTGCGCAGCGGACTGGGCCCCAGCAGGAGGGAAGGGGCCTGGGTGGGCACTGCTGTTGGGCAGGAGGCGCCCGTAGGGAGGAGGTGGGGGTGGACCCTGGCTCCACACGGCCTGGGATGGGAGAGAAGGCTGGGTGTACTTGGGAGGCTGGTTGGCGACCGAGAGGCTGGTGGGGGGAGGGAAGGAGTGTGGGTAGCTGGGCAGAGTCTGGGAAGCTGGGTACTGGGAGGCAGAGGAAGCAGAGGAAGAGCTGGAGGAGGAGGCTGCTGCGGAGATGCTGCCGGAGGATGAGTAGGGGTACCGCATTGGGGGTGCTGGGGCAGAGGAAGAAGCAGGCGGCAGTGGGTGGGGTGAGGGGGCCAGAGTTGGACCCTTCTCTGGGCCAGGAGGAAGTCCACCCATGCCCTGCCCCATGGCATGGGGAGAGGGCAGATGCCCAGGAACTGGCTGGGCGCCCAGGCCGGGAGGAGAGGCTGCGGCATTGTTGAGAGGTCTCAGGGCGGGCGGGGGAGGCAGGTTTGGCGTCACGTGGGGGAAGGTGGCTGGCGGTGGGGCAGAGGCCAGGTTCCCACTGCCCACGGGAGCACTGGGGGGCTTGGTCGGGGGAGCACCACTGGCCCCAGAACTTGACATGGAGATAGGGGTAGTGGGTGGGGGGTGCTGCTTGCCCCCACTAGGGGCAACCACGGAAGAGACAGCCCCTCCCCCCTTGGGGCCCAAGGGAGGTCCAGACAAAACTCCTCCGCCTGCCCCCCCAGGGTAGAGCTGTGGGTGAGGGGGAGGAGCCCCAGGAGCCTGGAACATTCGGGGTGTGGGGGGCTCCATGGGAGCATGATAGCCAGTGGGCGTCACCGAGGGGTGGGGTTCAAAGCCAGGCTCGGGCTGTCTGGGGGCGCTGTCTGGCGGCGGTGGGGAGGGAGGAAAGAGTGGAGGCGGGTGGTAGGGCCGGGCTGGACCCTGGGACAGGCCGGAGGATGAGTCGGAGTCGTTCTCCACGCTCCCCGGGCTGTAGATGCTGGGGGAGGTGCTGCGGTTGTCCTGGTCTATGTCCCGCGGGTCGCTGCTGCCGTCCTCGTTCAGGCTCCGCCCATCCAGACTGTCCAGGTCGGAGGAGGACTGGGGCCGCGGGAGCTCCTGCTGGAGGGGGGCCGCCGCCTCAGGACCAAGCTCGGGCCACCCAAGCAGCTCCCGCCCACCCCAAGACCCTCCCCTCGGTGTGTCAGCCCCCTTGTCAGTCCTCAGGGCGCATTTCGAGCGCCCTCTCCCCTCCACAACTCCGTATCCTTCCTCTTGTTCCTGCCTTCTCTTCTCACTGGCCCCTTTAGCCATTTTCTAAATCCTTGCTTGGTTCTAGAAACCCAAGTCACAAACACTTCTGCGTTCTTCTCACGAGGTCCTGTTTCGTTGGTTTTTCTGAGCCAGGGTCTCACTTCGTAGCCCAGGCTGACCCTGAACTTACTACGTACCCCAGGCTGACCTCAAACTCATGGCAATCCTCCTGCCTCAGCCTCCCGAGAGCTGGGATTACGGGCGTGTGCCACCTCACCCCGGCTTCTCCTTCCACTACTGAGATCTTTCAGACTCTGATCCCAACTCTTCCAAGCCCTGTGGTTCTGCCTGGCCGTGGCCTGACGACCTAACGTTATAGACATGTACAAGCACTAAGTCAATTTTCCTCCATATCCCGGCCAAGATCGCAGTAGGGAGACTGAGCAGGAGTTGGGGGAGGTGGCCAGGATGGCGGCAGGGTCTCCCACCTCGGTTTTGGTCTTTTTCGGTGCACTGGTCTCCTCGCTCTCACTCTCTGAGATCTCCTCGCTCCTGCCCTGCTTGCTGACCTTTGGTGTCGAAGCTTCCTCCACTCGGGCCTTCTGCCAGAGAGAGAGAGACCTGTCATTTCCCCAGCCTCCAGGTCACCCTCTGCGCCCTCGCGCCCTGCAGGGTGCCCCGCCTGGACACCCCAGAAGACCTGAGGACGAATACCTTGGCCGTCTGCCTGGACTTCTCAGCTTTGCCATCGCTGCTGGACGTGCTGACCCCTCCAGGGGAGGCCCGGCCCCTCGATCTCAGCTCCTCCCTGGGCCCGGGGGCCTCTTTCTTCCGTCCACTCCTCATTGACATCTGAGGGGAAGCAGCAGCAGGCAGTGCCTTCGCTGGCCCCTTCCTGTGCCCTCCTGCCCCTCAGCTTTCACGTCTAGTTCCCACTCACCGAGTCTTTATTCTGTCGCGTCTTCATTCTTTAGGCTGTGGAGACCCCATTCTTCTCTGCCTGGGCAGCTGAATACAGAAACCTCTCTGCCCTGCCCCAAGGTGCCCCCGTGCCCGGGAAGCCGGCAACGGGCCGGTCCTGGAGCTCTGGAGTTCGCAGGGCACTTTCCGGAAACCTGCTGGGAAAGAACCACCAGGCTCCACCAGGAGTCTGCAGAGGGCGCTACTGAGTGCCAGGGGCCAAAGCACCCACACCACTCGGGCGCTGCTGGCCAGCCCTCAGGGGGATTCCCGCTGCTATCTCTCTCATCTCTGGGGAAGGCAGAAAATTCAAATGTGGGAGCCTAGGACTCTTAGCTTTCACAATCCCTACAGAACCTGTGCACGCGCAGACTCCGTGGGGCCTTGCGAGGAAGCACAAAGAAATGACTCCCTCTTTGTGTCAGTCCTTTACTTATATGGTATCACGGGATGTGTACAACCAGCACACGAAGGTGGGCGCCCTTAGTCTCATGGGTGGGGGTGGGGCGGAGCCAGCGCCCGGCCCTGTCTCTGACTTCAGAGCCTGGCTCTGGCATCTCTGCTTTGCCACACTCCCCTCAGAAGCTGGCGGGGAGAATTTGCGGAAGGCCTAGATCACGTAGATGTGAGTCCCTTCTCTTGAGATAGCAGAATGTCCCTTGTACAACACCCAGCACCTGTCCCTGGTACAGCCTCTTCCCCATCAAGGTTCCCTGGCCAGACTCAACCAGCACGGAGCACAGTGCTCGAGAAAGCAATTCCAGAAGTTCCAGAAAATAAAACCTGGGCGTGGCATACACCGTGCCTCCCTGGGTCTGTGGACCCCAGGTCTCCTTCCAGCAGTCGCTGGCCACTTCCTGCCTCAGTCTCCCCACCGAATGCCAGGTGGTTAGGCCTAGCAGGCTCTTCTGCCTCAACAACAGCCCAACAGTGATTTACAGAGGTTAGGGGTGGTAAGTGACCCCAAGACAGAGCACCCTCTGCAGAACGGCTGGAGCAGCAGCTGACTGTGGGTCTGTGGGTGCCCGAAAGCACAGTACACATTTACACTTTTGGTTTTCAGACGGACAATGTTTAGCTCATCCTGTCACCTGAGAGGGAGCTATCCACCTTGGTCCCTTCATAAACAGAACCAGGGGATGGTGCACACCTATAATCCCAGCCCCCAAAGGCTGGGCAGTCAGACAGAAAGTCCCCTACAGCCTGGACACCTCAAGGAGATCCTGTCTTAAGACTTACATGAGGCGCCTTGGGGAAGGCCTTGGGCTCAACCCCCCGTACTGCAAAAATAAATCAGTGGGCAAGTATCTTCGTATATCTGTTGCCATAGCTGTTTTCATTGGTACCTCCGTATGCCTCGCTAAGGATCAAGTCTCTGCGTATTACTGACTAGAAGATCATTTTCCTACTGCTTTCCTTTCTAGCCCCTCCACTGAGGTTAGGGGTACACGAGAGTTCTTTTATCATTGACCTTTAAACCCAGTAGTGCCAGAAGATCTTTCTTATGCCAGGTGTAGTGGTGCATTTGAGAGGCTGAAGCAGGAGGATCACAAATTCCAGCCCAGTGTAGACAACTGACTGACCTATTGAGGCCTTGTCTTAAAGAATAAAAAAGGGCTGGGGATTAAGCTCTGTGCAAAGGTCAGGGGCTCAATGCTTCAAACTGGGGAGGAATCACTATAGAGCTGGAACAGAGCCCCAGATTAAACATCTGTAATCCTGGCACTTGGGAGGCTGAGGCAGGAGGATCACAACAGCCTGTCTCCAAAAAAAAACCCACAAAATAAAAAAATTAACTGATGTGTGCCTCATAAGCTAGCCATTTCCTTCAGCGATAGCTGAGACCACTCTTTGAGTTATTGTGGACACAGGTTTTAAAACACTATGAACAACAGCAACAACAAAACCCAAAGAACAAGACCCAACAAAGCAAAAGGTGAAAACAGTGTCACAAAAGCACAACAGATGACTTGTGAAGTTATCTTTGACAGCTCTCCTAAAGCAAGATGCCCACCGATGACCCTGTCACAAAACTACCGTGTCAGTTAAGACCTTGGCGGCCCAAAGAGAAATACAGCGAGGTACCAGAACAGCAGGCACATGTGTCTTCACTTTGTTAGTCGGCTGAAATCTGAGAAAATGTGCAATGAATCCATGTGAAGGAGAAAAACAGTCACAAAGGAAACAACACAGGCTTCAGGACCAGAGGGGACGAGCAGAAGACCCTGGGTCGCGCTCCAGCACCAGCCAGCTGAGCCCTGGGACAGGGTGGATCATGCATCTTATTGTAAAAGGTAAATGATGCACAGCAGGCTAGGGAGGCAGAGTAGAGAAACAGGAGAGCAGCCGCTAAGTGCAACAGAGAGCCAGGGGGAAATATGGGGGGCACACAGGAAGGGTATGGGGATCCCGGGCCCAGCCCTGTCATCCTGCACCTCCACGAACAGCCAGTCCGAGGGCCTCTGAGACCCCAGTGCAGGCCAGACCTGCAGACCAAGTCCTGGCCTCAGCCTCCCAACAACCCAGGGCTCACAGTGGCCTCGGGGTCATCTCTCCCATAATCTCTTCATCTCACAGTAGTTAGGCTCAAAGAAAGACAGCGACTGGCCCAAGGTCACAGGGGGTCAGAGGCACAGCCAGCCCCAACTCAGGGCAGAGGGCTGCACTGCCCTAGGCTGTTTCCCGGCCCCTCTGGGGAGCCACCCTCACTAGGGACTGGTAGGAGAGAGAGTCCAGTCCTGTCCACAGGTCAGAAAAGCAGAAGGTCAAAGGTTAGCTGAGGCAAGGGATCACCCTGGGGACAGTCTGGGAAGGAGGAGAAGATGAATGCAAAGAATTCAAGCTGGTCCTGGCGGCACGTGCCTGCAATCTAAGCACTCAGGAGGCTGAGGCAAGACTGCCTCTTTGAGGTCAGCCTGACTGCATAAGCAGACCATGTTTCAAAAACACAAAGAGTAATTCAAGATAAAGAAAATGGAAGAACACTGCAAAGAAGTAAAAAGACCACTATGTATGAAAAGCAGTACGGGAGAGAGAGGCCAGGACACATTGTTTAAAAATGGTATAACTTGGTTCTTCTGTCTTCCAAGTTCCTGGGGATAAAACAGAGGGCCTAGTACCCACGGAGCAGGGGTTCTCCCACTGAGATACACAGACAGCCACACACACACACACACACACACACACACACACACACACACAAGGCCCAAGGTGGTGTAACTTGAACAAGAGTACGTTCATTCTCCCACTGCGCTAGGCAGTGAGTCTGGAAAGACAAAAATGACCTGCAAGTGG
Source organism: Petromus typicus (assembly GCA_004026965.1). Classification (NCBI taxonomy): domain Eukaryota; kingdom Metazoa; phylum Chordata; class Mammalia; order Rodentia; family Petromuridae; genus Petromus; species Petromus typicus. The sequence continues at coordinate 15,456 of PVIR01002270.1, read as the reverse complement.
CACGTCTATCTACTCCAACAGCCCTCGAGATGGACAGGGAGCTCTCAAGGGAAACCCCCAATCACCAAGACCAGCAACCCCAAGCCCCAGCTGGGTCCCTCCAGCCATCCCCAAGCCTAGGCCCAATCGCAAACCCCCACTGCTGGACATCGCTGAGACCCCTGCCACACACACACACACACACACAAAGCCCCACAAGAGCCCACCTAGGGTCCATCTGGCAGCCACCAGTCTCCCCAGTGCTGAAGCAGCTCTTACCTTCCTAAACTAGCACCCCCGGGACCCGGAGCTTAAGGGTACCTACCCAGCCACAAAGGCAGACCTCCGGATAGCGCCGCTGAGGGGCTGCTGAGGGTGGAGGTCACAACTTGTCTGGAATGCCCAGGGTTGCCCAATTCTCTCCTCTCTTCTATCCTCCCCAAGGCCTTTCCTAACGCCTTCAGCGTCCCTGTCCTCCTCATTAGTTTTAGAAGGGTACACACTATGCAGCCCCAAGGCCCCTCTCAAGAAGTAACTATGTCTGCGACTGGTAAAGCGGGTCAGAGGTGACCTGGAATAGGGAAAGGAAAACTCAGTCACAAAAGACAGGGCCTTCCCACTTCCACCCCGAAAACCTCGGGATCTGCTTCGAAAAGGTGGGCCTCTGCCCGCTCTTCAGCGACCCTCCGCTTCCTCCGGCTCCATGCCCCTTTCTCGGCAGCAGCCAGAATCCCTTGGTCCACTTACCACACCCCTTTCCCGACCCCCACTTCCTTTTCGTCGCTGCAGCCCTCGGCCCCAGCTCTGGAGCCCAGGCTTTGGTTGTGGGGCTTCTCCGGGCGCCTCTGCGCCCCACCTCGCTGCACGTCTCCAAACCCTACCGCTTCACCGCGAACCCCCTCCCAGCGCCCGGGTTTCCCCCCAGCGCTCCACCTTGACGTCCTCCTTAATGGTCCTCGAGCGCGGCCACCCTCGGCCCCAACTAGCCCTGCTCCGGGGCCCCTCCTCCCCAGCCACCCCGGCCTCGGGGGCCCGGGCCCCAGCCCTGCACGGGGCGCGCGCCATCCGAGCGCCCCAGCCCGGCCCGGCAGGGCCCGCAGTGGGGACTCGATCGGGAAATAACAAATGGAGGCGGCGGCGGCGGGAGGGGACCGAGAGGGTGGGGGTGGGGAGCCGCAGGCCGAGCCGGGCCGCCAAACCCCGCGGGCGGGCCGGGGGCCCGCGGACCTTACCTGGGCGGCTCGGGACGATGGCTGGCTCGGCGCGGGATCCGGGCCGGCGCCTCCGGGGGGCGGCGGCGGCTGCTCCCCGCCCCCCTCTCCGCTTCCTGGCTTCAGTCGCCGCCGCGACGGCGGCGGCAGCGGCCCCGATCCCCCCAGGGGGCGGCCCCCATGCCCCGGTCCCCGCCCGGTCCGATCGCCCGCGGCCCGGAGCCGCCGGATCCGCGCGCCCGCCCCGCGCCCGCGCCCGCGCCGCCGCCCTGCGCCCCGGCCCGGCCTCGCCCGCCCGCCCCGCCCGCCGCTCGCCCTCCCCCTCCGCGGCCGCGGCGCCCCCGACGCGGGTCCCAGCCCGAGGCCCCGGCGCCGGGCTGCGGGCGGCTGGGCGGCGCGTCCGGCGACTCGCGCAGGAAAGCGGCGGCGGAGGGGGGAGGAGGGCGCGGAGGGGGGAGGGGAGGGAGCCGAGGGAGCGAGCGCGGAGGACGAGGCCGGGCCGGGAGCGAGCGCGAGGGCGGGAGCGCGGGGGCCGGGAGGAGGGGCGCGGGCCGGGGGCCGCGGAGTTCGGGGCGCGGGGGGCCGGGAGGAGGGGCGCGGGCCGAGGGCCGCGGAGTTCGGGGCGCGGGGGGCCGGGAGGAGGGGCGCGGGCCGGGGGCCAGGGAGTTCGGGGCGC
>PVIR01002270.1:0-13490 GCA_004026965.1 Petromus typicus | reverse complement strand
GGAAGGAAGTCCGGAGATGTCTGAGGGGGCAGCGCCAAAGCAGGGGCGAGGGGCACTCGAGGGGGGTGGCATGGCCAGTCCTTTCTGCCCGGGCTTCCGCGCAGCAGGTGGCCTGTCCTGGGCTGGGGGCTTCGGGTCACACTGAGGAAGGTTCCCTTTGGCAGACAACTCAGAGAGAAAGGGTTAAAGGAGGTTCGTTGGAAGAGAATGGAAGATAAACAGGGCCATTGGTAACGACGCAGAGGGAAGGCCGGGAAGGCGGAATAGGGAGGAGGTGAGAGGCCTACAACAGGAGGGGCCGTGGTCCTCAGGTGCCCGCACCTGGTGCCACCTCCATTTTCCTCCTCTAGGCCATTTCAAAGGGCACCCCTAGGTCTCTGAGCTCACAGTGGAGGGGCCGGGCGGGGACTGGGCTCCGTGTGGCCTGTGTCCCCAGTAGTGCCCATAAGGAGACCCCAGACAGACAGCGGCCGCAGGCTCTTCCTGCCCTGCCTTTCCCCTCCCCTCTTCCAGGCTGCGGTGCAGGCCACCCCGGTCTTCATCCTTGAAGCCAGCACCCCCACCATTCACGCCGGTGCCTCTGGGCTCCCTCCTGGCCTCACACCAAGCAGCTACATCTCCCAGGACAAAGGACACCAGAAAGACAGGGTGATTTTTGGCAGCTGAAATTAGGAAGGCCAGCGAAAGGGAGGGAAGCAGGCCGGGAAGCGGGAAGAGCTGGAGCTGGAGTATGGATTGGGAACCCTCGGCGGCGCTCCAGATTTAGGGGGGCCGGGGTACCCGCCGACCATTTCGCGCGAGGGGTGGGGTGCTGCACTACAGGCTGTCACCTGCCTGCTGGGAGGAGGTTGGCGCTGCAGCAGCAGATTTTGTGTCACAGTTCCGTAGGCCAGACTGAGCCAAGTTCTGGGAGCCCTCAAAAGCCCGGAACAGCTTGCAAAGCGCTAGGGGAGAAGGACCGGGAGCAAGAATGCTTTCTTGGCCTAGGAGTGCTTCACCACGCTGCAGCCCATGTCGGCGCTGCTGGCTGGGGCTCCCTCTACACCCCATGCCCGTCCTCCTGGCCCCTCTGAGGGCCTTCCTCCGACCGGGCCTTTAGCTCCCGCGCCCTTGCCCCCCTAGGTCTAGGCGGCCTCGGCTCCTTCCATCCCTAATTTAGTTCCAGGACTCCTCCTTTCCCCGGTGCCCTCTCACCATTTGTTTCCTCTCTGACTGCTCCTCAGCCCCGCACTGGCCCTGGCCCAGGACCTTCCCACACCCCTTTCTGACTGAGCTTTCCTCCCCTGCTTTTTAAGCACTAAGACACGGACTAGGAGAGTGCCTGGTGTGAGCTTGAGAACAAAATGTAGCCAGAGGTAGGAACAGGGAGGGGAGAGAGGGAAGGAAAGCCAAGGCCTCCCACTCCCCCCTTACCTGAGGCCAGGGACGTGCCACGCACATCCCCTCGTGCACCCCAGCTCCCTCACTGGCCCCAGCCCCCCACAACCCACTGGTCTCCAGGCAACGGCACAAAAGGAAAGTGGAGAGAGGGGCCTGGGAGGCCCAGGCAGAGCCAGCTGTAACCCAATCCAGCCCAGTACCTGTCAGAGGAGGCGACCTGGCAAAGAAAAGGCCGAGGTTAGGAAAGGGGCCTCCAACCACAATAGTCCCAGCCAGCCCGAGTTACCAAGGACAATGGGGTTGTGGACCCCAGAGAAAACAGCCACAGCGGAAAGCGCTGTGATCCCGAGGGCGTGGGGGGTGCTGGAAGGGAAAGAGGAGATGCCCACGTGGAAACTGAGGCTTGTGGAGGAGAGGGCGGCAAGCAGCCCCGTGAACCGAAAACGGCCCAGGCATCCGGGCCACAGGAGTGAAGGCAGGGACGTGGGCCCTGCCCACACTCGGCGGGAGTCTTCCTGGGCCTGGGGTGTGCTGCATGGCAGGAGCCAGGACAACTCAGTAGCCGCAGAGCGGAGCGGGAGGCCCCCCTGGGGTACGGCCCTGACCCTGAAATTCTGCCCGCCCTTGTGGGCCGAGCCTCTCCTGCAGAACTCTGCCTCCCCCTAGCGGTGGCAGCTGCCCATTGGCGCGTTTGCCCCTCTCGAGTGGCCCCGCGCGGCCGCTGGTGAAGCAGCTGCCCGCTGAGCTCTTCCACACCGGCACCCCCTCTGCAACCGGGTACCATCCTTCCCTCCCCACTTCCCCGTCCTGCAAGGGCCGATGGCCACAGGGTCCTGTTCTGCGTTAGGACTGGCCAGGGTTCGGTGCAGAAGCCCAGCCGTGCACACTGGCAAGAGTATGGGGGTCTGAAAACACAGTAGACCGCTTCCCTGCACCTTCTCCCCACTGCGCATATCATGTCCACTCCCTGAGACTCCAGGGCCCAGGCTAAGAATCCCGATTCCCTGGGTCCTGGGCTAGGCTTGCTGCTGAGGAGGCAGGGCCAACGTGGCAGCTGAGCCAGCTGGGGTGGGCAGCTCAGCTGGTCCTCCTCCTGCCCCCAGCTCCGCTCCGCGTCCGGGTCTCCACAGTGAGACTGCTCACAAACAACAGTGCACTGTGATTCAAACTTTAATGGCGGTGCTCATTTCAATGCCACAGCGGTGGTGGCAGCTGGAACACGGCACAGGAGAGCAAGCCGGTGGTGCTCTGGTGCAGCTGGAGGAGGAACAGGGAACCTGGGGCTGGGGAGAAGGAACAGGAGGGCGCCCAGGCACACCCACGCTGGACCAGCCCAGGCTTCCGTGAATTCCACACAGCAGCTGTGAAGGCCGTCCCACCCCAGCACCTCACGGGATCCCCCCCATGGAAAATCCAGATGCAATCCGTCTCGTCAGGCCACTTTGGGGCCCCAGGGATACACGGAGTAATTAATAAGATGAATGAAAAATAAATAAATGGATAAATAAATACACTAGAGCTCTAGCTAGAATGACCACACATCCCACACGTTCCACACAGGCCGTGGCTCACACACAACACGGAAGACACGGGACGGGGACAGCACAGTGACACGTGGCCCCAGTCTCTACACCGCAACACACCAGCCCCGAGGCTCCCTTCACGCAGATGTTCCCCCTGCAACCCCCAGACAATCCTCCATCTCATTTCCAGTCTTTGAGGGAAGAAATGACAGAAAGGGGAAATGGAGAGTGGGCAGCCCCAGAAGACAGGGTTCGGGAGGAGGCAGAGCAGAGAAGCAGGCCTTGGCTCGGCCGAGGAGCAGCCGGAGCAGGTTGGGCAGGGGTTCTGGGGCCCTGGGCTCAGAGGTGACTGTCACAGGTCAGGATGGTGAGGAGGAGGTCCCAGGGGACGGGACAGGGCCCTCGGGTCCAGGCAGGCAGAGGGTTCACAGTACACTGGGATTGCGGAAATTATGTCCAGCAAAGCGAGCTTCGTCTCCCAGCTCTTCTTCAATTCTGAGAGAGAGAAGCAGAAATGAGAGTCAGGCTAGTGTAGGTAGAAGAGTGGACAGCTTTATGCGTGTGTGTGTGTGTGTGTGTGTGTGTGTGTGTCTGGTACTAGGATCGAAGCCTGGAGTGCTGTCAGCTACAGCCCCAGTTTGTTTGTTAGTGTGTTGTAAGTTTTTCAGACAGGGTCTCCCTTTATTAGTTCAGGCTGGTCCTGAGCTCACTATGTAGCCCAGGCAAGCCCGGAACTCGCGGCATCCTCCCATTTCTGCCTCCCAAGTGCGGGGATGACAGGCGTGAGCCACCACGCCCAGCACTGTGGTGTGTGGTACTGACTGCTGGTGGGTTTGAGTCATCACGCCCAGTATTGTATGTGTTACCGGGGATCGAACCTGGACCCTTGCACTTGCAAGGCAGGCGCCGGAACCATTAAGTTAAATCCTTAGCCCCAGTTTTTGTTTTTGAGATAGGGTCTCACTACCTAGCCCAAGCTGGCCTTGAACTTGCTTTGATGCTCCTGCCTCAGCCTCCCTCAGTGCTGTGATTACACATGTGAAAAATGCGGTTTCTAACCCTGAGATGTGGGCTCCCACTCCCCAACACCCTCACCTCATGAGCTGGTTGTACTTGGCCAGACGCTCAGAGCGACAAGGGGCACCAGTCTTGATCTGAAACATTCCCAAAAGACCAGCCGCTCAGCCACTGTCCCCTTCGCCCACCGAAAGAAACCTCTCGACTTTTTTTCTTCCTGGTACTGGAGACAGGACCTGGGGCCTCCCATGAGCTACACCCCGTACTGACACCTACTGCTGAAACTTCTCAGATGCCCACCCGAAAGAACCCACCGCCAGTCCCACTGAGACGCATCTACCCCACAGACTGCGCCCTCACCTGGCCAGTGCACAGCCCCACCACCAGGTCAGCAATGAAGGTGTCCTCGGTCTCTCCTGAGCGGTGGCTCACCATGACGCCCCAGCCATTCTCCTGCGCCAGTTTGCACCTGTGCCCACATGCCAGCTCTGAGCCTGGCCCGCACACCTGTGCTTGGCCAGCCCTGCCCGCCCTTGGTCTGCTTCAGAAAACACAGAGGAGGGGCCGGAGCACCAGGGCACAGAGAACAGTAAGGGACCCGCATCCTTTCTCCTTCTGTAGCCATGGGGGATGGGGCCGGGCATGCGCAGAGGGGCTGCGGCAACAGGCGGGCGGGCTGGGGGAGCCACTCACGCCTGGATGGCTTCGGTGACCGAGCCGATCTGGTTGACCTTGAGGAGCAGACAGTTGCAGGCCTTCTCCTCCACAGCCCGCTCGATGCGCTTCGGGTTGGTCACTGTCAGGTCGTCCCCCACGATCTGGATCCCCACGTTGGCCGTGAACTTGGACCAGGCTGCCCAGTCATCCTGGTCAAACGGGTCCTCAATGGAAACCACTGCAGAGGGGTGTGAGAGCACTGTCATCCTGTCTGCCTCTCCACGGGGCCGAGACACCCACTTTGGTTTTGCGAAATGTTCAAGTTTCCCGACTAACAGCGCTGCTAGTTCTTGTCCACCCACTCTCCCCAAAATAAAGTAAGCCTGCCCGACTGCTGTTTTTGGCTTTTGCTTTTTGACACAAGATCTCACTGTGTAGTTCAAGCTGGCCTCAAACTCTCTGTGTAACCTAGGCTGGCCTCAAATTCATGGTGATTCTCCTGCCTCAACCTCCTGAGTGCTGGGATTACAGGTGTGCAGCACCATGCCCAGGGAAAACAGAAGCCACTGCCTCCACCGCTGGGTGGAGCGCTCTGTGGCCTGGAGAGGGAGTCTGGTGCCTCCTACACCTGGTTTTCTGTGTGTTTGTTTTTTGGTTTTGGTTATTTTGAGAAAGGGTCATGCTACATACTCTTGGCCAGCCTTGAACTCACTATGTAGCCCAGGCTGGCCTTGAACTTATAGTGATCCTCCGGCCTCAGTCTCCCAAGGACTGGGATTACAGTCCCAGCACCCCACTTCTTACCAGGATAGTCCCTGACAAAGTCCTGGTAGAGCGCTCCCAGCTGGTCCCCAGTGATGTATCGGGAAGGATTCGCTGGGGACTTGAAGTCCAAGTCATATTTGCCATCGCGGTGAAACTCTGAGGCGGCAACATCCATGCCGATGACAATCTTTTCCGTGTAGCCAGCCTTGTCGATGGCTTCTTTCACGAGCTCCAGGGCTGGAGATGGAAGAAAGTCAGACTGTGAGGAAGAGGCGAGGACAGGGAAGGAGGAGGGAGAGAGAAGTTGGCAGGGGTGGAGGCCCTGCCTGGGCGGTGCGGCCACACCACACGGGGGTGCCCTGGCATGGGGAGAAGGGACGGACCGTTAGGAACAGGTGCAGCTTGATGGTGTCTTATCACCCCGGCCCTCTCTGGAGGTGCTCTCCTGTCACCCTCTGAGGGTACCACAGGTGGAAGTTCTTACCCTCCCATTTTACAGTAAGAAGGAAGCACAGAGAAGTTCAGAAAGAGAAGTCAGCACCCCGTTCAGATAAACCTAGGCATGTGACCCTGAATCTCTTTTTGTTCGTTTTGCTGTCTGGGGGTCAAATCCAAGGCACACGTGTGCTGGGCAAGTATTTACCGCGGAGCTCCACCCCCGACACCTTCTCTTTTTCTGTTTCTGTTTTAGACAAGATGTTGCTAACCTGTCTAGGACTGGTTCAAACTTGTCATCTTGCTTTGGATTCCTGAGCAGCTGGGGTTAGAGGCTGTGCCATCGCTCCAGGCAGAGAACCTTAACTCTTAAGTACTATCTATATACTTTCTATTCACAACAGTTTCTCCCAGGGGAAGCAAAGTTAGAATCCTGGAGCCTCTGAGGCAGGGTACACTTGGAGCGGGTTCCCTCAGGGAAGAGACACTGGTGGTCCCGACCTTCTCCAGAATCTCCAAGGGCTCCAGTGAGAATTACAGCCGTTGCCAGGCGTGGCTGGGCAGGGAAAACACTGCCCTCCTAGGTGACTTGGCAGACCCCTGGGCCAAGAGGACCCTCTGCTGCGCCCCTCGGGACACAGCAGAGTGTCCCTTCCTGTCATCCCTGGAGGCAGTGAGCTTCTGAGTGTGCAGGCTCACCTTCACTGTTCTCCAGGATGTTGGGCGCAAAGCCACCCTCGTCCCCCACGTTGGTGGCATCCTTGCCGTACTTGTCCTTGATGACACCCTTGAGTGTGTGGTAGACCTCTGCACCGAGCCGCATGGCGTCCCGGAAGCTCTCAGCCCCCACGGGGAGGATCATGAACTCCTGCATAGCCAGCTTGTTCCCAGCATGGGAGCCGCCATTGATAACATTGAAGGCCTGGAGACAGCCACGGTGGAGCCCCCCAAGGGTCAGCCCAGGATTCCGACCCAAGCCCCCAGCCTGGCCACCCTTGCTCAGCACCTGCTGAGAATTTTCCAATCCATCCTTGAAGGGCTCCCCTCCTCCCCTCTGGAGGACCCAGGCAGGCCCAGAGCTCACCGGCACGGGCAGGATGAGGTCTGAGTTCCCGGCCAGCTGGGCGATGTGGCGATACAGAGGCAGCTCACGCTCAGCCGCCCCTGCCTTACACACGGCCAGGGACACACCCAAGATGGCGTTGGCCCCAAACTTGGCTGGGAGATCACAGAGGAAGGGATGAGCTGACTGCCCTGTGTGGTATTCCCTAGAAAGAGCTGGTAAGGGACACCCCTCCCCCCAACTCTCATTTCTGGGCTGCAAACAGCAGGGCAGGGGGTGGGAGGAGGTGGTTGGCAAGGGCGGGAGACCACTCCTCTTTCTTTTTTTTTGAGACAGGGTCTCGCTTTGTAGTTCAGGCTGGCCCTGAGCTCAGCCTCCAACTCACATCACAGCAATCCTCCTGCCTCTGCCTCCCGAGTGCTGGGATGACAGGCGTGAGCCACCACGCCCGGCACTGTGGTGTGTGGTACTGGTTGCTGCTGGGTGTGGGAGACCACTCCTCTTTCCAAGCGGCCCCCAGACATCTCCTGCCAGCTCCCTCTTCTCTGTGCTAGAGAGAAGTTCTTCCTTCTGTCTAGTGTCACTTCCTCCCACCACAGCGGCCTGGGGAGGGACGGTGGCGTCTGAGGAGGGCCCCTCCAGTGCACCCTCACTCCCCGGCTCCTGCTTACATTTGTTCTCAGTTCCATCTAGCTCCAGCATGAGGCTGTCCAGTTTCTCTTGCTCCACCACAGACAGACCCTGTGGACAGAGTCCAGTCACACAGGGCCAGGAGGGAGGCCTGGCCCTAGGCATGGGGCGAGGCCTGGTGCCCGGGGACAGCGGGACAGCGGCCCCTCCGTGTGAGCCCCAGAAGCCCATGGGCGAGGGCACCAAGGAGTCCCCCCCGTCCCCCCGCCCGGGGCTCCCCAGGACCCAGGTCCTGCATCCCCTGGGGCAGGCCTCACTGAGCTCAGGAGGGCGGGCGCAATGGTGGTGTTGATGTGGTCCACTGCCTTCAGGACACCTGCGGAGAGAGGGAGGGCGGCGGTCAGGGTCAGGCAGGATGGCCTGAGGAGAGCCGGAAGGGACAGGAGAGGGCGGGGCTGCAGGGGGACGGTGGCAGCTGAGGAAAAGGTGTCACCTTTGCCTAAGTAACGCTGCTTGTCGCCATCCCTCAGTTCCAGGGCCTCGTAGATGCCAGTAGAGGCTCCACTGGGGACCGCAGCCCGGAAAAGACCTGGGAGACATCACAGTGAGGACAGGGAACTGCGGGACCAGGCATTCCCTTGGCTCTCCAGCCCTTGCTCCACAGCGCAGCACACACGCATACACTCTTCACCCACCTAGCCGAGCCCCCACGCCTGTGCAGGAGCCACAGAAGGGAAGCTGGCCAGGCAGCTCCCGTGCACGCGCACGCGCACGCGCACACACGTGTGCTCAGGCACACACGCAGAGGCAGGCACGACTCCCGCTAGGTTAGAACACAAGACACCCCCCGCCCCAGTCCAGCCTGGAAGCCGGGTCCACCCTGTGCTCTCGGGGGTCAGGGAAGGCCTCCCCACCTGGCCGGCTCCGCGGAGAAGCGGGAGCCCCCTACCTTTGGCAGTGTGGAGGTCCACCTCCACGGTGGGGTTCCCACGGGAGTCCAGGATCTCCCGGGCCCAGATCCTCTCTATGGACATGACGGCTGGGAGCTCCTGGGGTGCAGGGAAGAAGGCTCAGCTGAGAGGCTTAGGGGGTGGAGCCTGAGTTCAGAGGGAGGGGCGGGAGGCTGAGAAAGAGGTTACCGCAGTGGGTGGGGGTGGGGAGGAGCGGCCGCAGTCGCAGCGGCGGGGGACCCCTCCCCCCCGGGAGAAGGTCAATGCAGTGAGGAAGGGGAGGTCACTGCAGTGGGGGGCGGGTAGGATCCGACGACCAGAAAAATGGGAAAACACCGCAGGGAGGAGAGGAGGGGCTTGGCAGGGGTTCCCCGGGGTCCGGGCAGCCTCGCCGAGGGTGGAGTCCCCAGATCCCCCCAGAGAGCGTTCGTAATGGTTGACAGGCCGAAATTTTTCCCAGGAGCTAAGAAGATGCGTCTCCTGCAGACCCACATCCTGCCCCAACTCAGCACACCAGGTCCCTCCTCTTCCCGAGGGACGTATTGCAGTGGGGTCTGGGGGCGAGTTCTGGGGGCAACGTCCTGGGGAACAGGAGTCTTGGAGAGCAGGGTCCTGGAGAGCCGGGTTCTCGGGGTCCCTCCAGCCCTGGGGCCGGGGCGGGCTCGGGGAGGAAGAGCGGACAGACCTGGCTCCCTCCATCCTCCCGCAGCGGATGAGAACGCGGGGACGCGTGGGGAGGGGGGTCCTAGAGGAAGTCTGGGGTCGAGAGAGGCGAGCAAAGACATTTCCCCAAATGCGAGGCGGAAAAGGACGTGAGGAAGGAAATGCGGAGCCCGAGGAGACGCCGAGCGTGGGACCGATCGACAGGACCCGGCGGGCGGACGCGAGGGCAGAGGTGGCGGCAGGTGAGAGGCGCGCAGAGGAGAGCGCAGGCCGCGGCCCGGCAGGTGCGCAGCCCCGGGCGAGGCCCCAGGCCGGGGCGGGGCGGGACGGGAGGGCCGGGCCTCACCTCGCTCGGGCTTCGGCTTCAGCGGCGGCGGCGGCGGCGGCGCAGGGAGGACGCGAGTGGCGGCGGCGGCTCCCGGCGCGGGCAGGCGGGCGGGGGGCGGCGCCTGCAGGGCCGTCGGGCGCATGTGACCCGGAGCCCCCGGTGAGTCAGGAGCTGCCGGCGGAGGCGCACGTACGAGGCGGTGGGGGCCGCGGGGACCGAGGGGCGGGGCGGGGGTGGCTGGGCGCGCCGGGCCCACGCGCTGCTGCCCACGCACCGCCCACACCAGTAATCCGACTCCGTGTCACAAAGCAGGTTAGGCCCCAGCGCCAACACGTCTCTTTATTGGAAAACCCAGCCGCCCCTAAGGCCCCGGCTGGCTCCAAGCAAACACCTCATCCTGCCCAGGTGCCCACTGCTGAGCCTGGGCATCCTCAGCTCTGAGGTCTTCCCGTTCGCCTCGCCGGAGTGTGCCCGCACGGCCATGTCTAAGTACCGAGGTGGATCCCCACCCCCACCCGCAGTTTCCAGGCCTTTGGGCGAGGACCACAGTCTCTGTTTTCCTGGGGAAGAGAACAGAAGAGAAGCCCATCCCGTCTCATCCGTGGTGCCCGTCTGCCCACAGCCTCGCTGCCCCGCTCCTTTCTCCTCTCATCCCTGGTGCTGCTATTTTCAGCGTCTGGATTTCCGCGCAGGGACCTGCTCTCTCTGCCTTCTCTTCCAGGCCGGCTTCTCTCTGCAGGCACCACACCAGCTCCCACCTGGTCTCCCTCTCTCCCTCCAGGTCCCAGACCCACCCTTCCTAGGGTTTTCGCTCTCGCAGGGCACCCTGCTTACTATCCTGGCCTCCCGACCTCTCTCTAGGCCCTGCCTGGGTCTCGCCCCTGACTCTGTCTTAGGTTCCTCTGTCTTGGCCCTGCCTCACCCACCTCCTCCTCCAACAGCTCCTGTGCCCACCTGCCCAGCCCTAGGCCTCTTGCTAGGCAGATGGCTGATCTGACTCCGGGTCAGGCTCAGGCTCCTGCTCCTGCTCCTGCTCCTGCTCCTGCTCCTGTTCCTGCTCCTCCTTCATCCTCTGACGGATCTCCTCAGCCTCGGCCTTCTCTTCCTCCTCGTAGAAGTCCTTGTCCAGGCGCTCCAGCTGAGGCATCTGCAACAGGGCCTCCTGGCGGTATTCGGTCTCGTCTGTGCAGGGATTCTCCAGCAGCACCAGAGCTCGAAGCTTGGGCAGGTCCCGCAGGTTGGCCAGCTCCGACAGGCTGGTGATCACGTTGCCCCTGCCAGTGTGGTTAGGAGTGGGTCGGTCACCCAGGAATAGGGCTTGGTTGCTAGCTTTTAGGAAGGGTCCCCGTGGCTCTCCCACCAGGCCTCAGTTGGCCTGGGCACACTCCTGCCCTGTTTGTGCCCTTCAGAGGGTCCCTTTCTGCCCTGCTAGGTGTCGTCTTTCACCTGTTGGAGCAGCTAAGGGCCACACTGTCTGCAGGGCAGGGCTGTGCGGGTGGGGATTAGAAGACATGGTCCAATGGGGACCTGGCATGCCGGCTGTCGCGGGGGCCATGCTAGTGCTGGCTAAGGTGGGATAGTATGTCTGTATTCTCCTCTTCCTGCCAGCCTTTATGCAGTGTATCCAAATGGCTCAGCCTGAAGCCCTGGGAGTGCTGGGCACCCCCCCCCCCAAGCATAGCACTTCCTGGGACATGTGTCATCCCTGCGCCTTGTGAAAAGCCCTAGACAGAGCTCAGGTGCATCACCCACTTCCGCTGCCAGCTGGAGGATTCTTTTTTGTTCAAATAGGGTCTTGCTATATAATCCAGGCTGGCTTTGAACTGACTATGATCTCTCTGCCTTCGCCTCCCAAGCGTCAGGATTACAAGTATGTGCCGCCATGTCTTACTGAAGAATTTCTTCTTGTTATCTCCTAAGAAGGGGACAGTTTCCTTTGGCACACACCTATCTATAATCCAGAGTACTTGCTGAGGTAGGAAGATCGCAAGCCGGACCCATCCTGGACCATTTAGAGACTTAACAAGACTCTCAAAAGAGAAGGAAAGAGAGAGAGAAGGAAAGAGAGAGGGCGCTGGGGATTTAGCTCAGTGGTTCCAGGGTCTGCCTGGCAAGTGCAAGGTCCTGAGTTCAGTCCCTGGTAACCACATACCACAATGTCAGGCATAGTGACTTATCCCCATAAGCGCAGCACTGATAATCACATATCACAGTGCCAGGTATGGTGGCTCATGCCTTAATCCCAGCACCCAGGAAGCAGAGGCAGGAGGACTGTTGTGAGTTTGAGGCTGGCCTGGGCTACATAGGGAGCTCAGGGCCAGCCTGAACTACAAAGCAAGACCCTGTCTCAAAAAAAAAAAAAAAAAAAAAAAAAGGAAGTAAAGGAGAAAGAGTAGAGGGAAGGGAAGCTGGGGATGTAGCTTAGTGTGAAGACTGGATTCCATCCCCAGCACTGAAGGAAAACAAACAAAAGAAGAAAAGAAACACATAAACCCTCCGGAGATTGGAGGAAAAACTCAGTGAAGAGCCATACTTAGCATGAATGAGGCCAGGGTTTAGTCTGCAGTACCACAAAACAAAGAAAGAAAAAAGTTCTCCATTGTATGAGTTGCTGACAGGAAATTTCTCCCTACCCCCAACCCCCAGAGTGCTTCTGCCTGGAGAGTTTCTTTCACATACTCTCATCTCCTCATGTTGGAGGGAATCAGTGTTGGGGGGTGAGCATGGGACTGGCACTTCCAGGTAGGGCTTGGCAGAAGAGAGTCAGGAAGTGGGAAGGGAAATTGGGGCTTGGCCATAGGGAAAAGCAGTGAGAATTTATATAGGACAGGGTTAATGAAAGCGCTGCAGCTAGAGATGTGGCTCAGTGGTGGAGCACTTGCCTGGCATGTGTGAGTCCCTGGGTTCAATCCCCGGTGCCACCACCGCACACAAAAAAGAGCAGGTCCTACAGAGAGCTGGACCCAGACTGAACTCCTGAAGAATGGGCCACAGGGGACAATGGTCCTGTGTTTCCAGCTACTCCAGAGGCTGAGGTGGGAGGACTGCTGGACCCAGGTTCAAGGACAGCCTGGACAACATAATGACACCTCACTATGATTTGAAAGAACAGAGACCATCTTGTATTCCTTTAGAAGTTTCTGCACAAGGCCTGGCATTGTATTAGTTGTGGGCTGAATAAATAAGATTCAGGGGCTGCAGGCTACAGTGGTCTTAGTGTGGCGATTAGGACCAAATGCAGGAAGGGTAAGGGTGGCAGGAGCATTAGGAGGACGGTGAGGGGAGGACCAGACTGTGGGGGCCCGGGGGGGGACAGAGGACTGGGAGGGAAAGGCTCTGGCGCTCCCCCTGGCCTGGGCAGGCACGGGGTGGGCCTGGAAGGGACACGCACCTCAGGTTGAGGTACTGCAGTGATTGCATTTCCTTGCAGAAGCCTTTCAGAGTTTCGATGTGGTTGTCTCGAAGGTGCAGGGTTGTAAGATCGCTTAGGTTCTCCAAGCCTTCCACTTTCTTCAGCATGTTCTGGGCCTAGGCCCCCAGACACAGGGGATTAAGAAGAGAGGGAGGGAAATGGAAGAAAAGGACATCAGAATTAAAGAGCAAGGGCCGAAGATTTAGCTCAGTGGTTCCAGTGTCTTCCGGGCTTGGTCGAGAGTTCTATCCCTAGTACCACACACCACGATGCCAGGCATGGTGGCTCATGCCTGGAATCCCAGAACTCAGAGGCAGAGACAGGAGGATTGGCTAACTTGGACTACTTAGTGAGCTCAGGGCCAGCCTGAACTACAAAGTGAGACCCTGTCTCAAAAAAAGGAGGAAATGCAAGAGTCAGGAAACAAGGTTCAAGAGAGAAAGGGACAGGCAGCGAACAGTGAGAGGTGAAAACATCCAGGAGAAGCTGGGCGAGAATGTCCTACATAATCCTCTACTAGGAGCCCACCAGTGCCATCTCTAAGTAAGGCAGAGATGCTTCGCCCGACCCGAGGGCCTGGGAGCCCCGAGATATGACCACAGCATCCTCTGGGATCAAGCAGCCCTGGTCCAATGCACTGGACCTGGAAGGGGCCGCCTCAGCAGCA